>JAWZYV010011726.1:0-221381 GCA_038373885.1 Cheiracanthium punctorium
ATTAAATTTATAATTTTAGTATTTATCTCTTTTGAAAGTTTCCATTAAAATTAGCTTCCCCTCCCCACCTTCAAAAAAAAAAGTTTCAAAAATCTTTTATTTTTTCTCATAAATACTTCTGCTTAACTGTAATACATCTGAATTTTTTAAATAAAGTATTGTGTATAATTTAAAATGCTTTTTAAACATTTTATGAGTTTTATTTGACTACATTCCAAATGCTCCTAAAAAAATCATCATACTTTTATGCACTTCTTGCAAACCCCCCCCCCCCCCCCCCCCCCACCACACACACAACACACACACTCACAAAATAAGAAATTAAATAAAAATACACCACTGAATAGAGTAAAAATCTTTATGTACTATTGCTTTCTTATAATATTTCTGTAGATACTAAAGTATAGCAGATTTTCACAGTGTAAAATAATTGTTGTAAATACCGTATATACTCGTGTATAAGCCCACTTTTTTTGGACAAAAATTTGGATTGAAAGTGAGGGGTGGGCTTATACACTGGTCAAAAAAAATTCAAAATTTGATCATCGGAAATTCAATCTTCAGGGAGCAGTAAACATCTACACACATACGCGCAAATATGTATACTATGCACATGGGAAAAACCACGGTCCCGGAAATTGGCATATCAATCCCCCCCCCCCCCCCCTTCCGGTGCCCATGCATTTGGGGCAACTAATTTAACTTTATGGAAAGAAAAGTAAGATCTAGCACATTAAGTTTTTGTATTTTTTAGATTGCCTGTCTTTGTAGTCTGTACATTATCAGAAGCCATTCATTCGTTCCAGAAGTTTCGAAGCCGGTCTTTGAGTGCTATAAGGCGCCAATTATGTTGACCCTGCATCGCAAAACAATCACGTGATCACCGAAAGCCAGTCGAATTCTGGTAGGGGGAGTATTTTACGGACGCGTCCATTTTTAAAGTTGGGAGGGTGGGCTTATACACGGGTCAGTCATTTATGAAAGATTTTTGGGAGAAAACTGGGGGGGTGGGCTTATACACGAGTATATACGGTAATTGTTTGTTTTGCACTACAAGAATTTCTTTTTCATTTTTACATAACGATGTACTTACTCTTGAAAATAATAAAATAAATTCTTTAATTCTTTATATAACTACTAGCTGCGTGCCCGTTCTTCGCACGGTAGGAAACGAAAATTTTCCTTACATGTGTAATTCGAAATTATTCGTGATGTGGAATTAAAAAAAAAAAAAAAAGAGCAAAATTATTTGACTCTTAATGTAAAGTTTGTGTCATGAGTACTAACCTGATCATTGCAGTATAATGACTCAAAAAACTACGTCAGTGTCATTCACTATCGAAAAAGAGGAAAGCTTAATGGTTTGCAGAGAACTCCTGGCTTTCAAAATGTCTTATTTCCACATCATACTGCTTTTTAGGCTCAAGTTGTAGCATTAAATACCTAAGACACTACATGAAATGGAGCACCATTTATTTCTTTCCGAAAATGTACCATATAAGGAAAGTATTGCAATCATGAAAAAAATTCGACTTCGAGATTTTGGTGTATTGACACGTTTTGAGGTCTTCTGAATTCATTTATGCTATTTTCAAGAGATGTTTTTAAAATAGCTGCGCACCGGCTCTTCATACGGGAAGAAGGGAATATTTTACTACTAAAATCATATCTGCATGTGACAAAACAGAATTTCATTTTTAGAAAAGTTCAAGTAATCCCCTCTGTTGAAATGACTGCGGGATATATTAACGCAAATTAGAATTACTTTCCGTTTAGTTGGTTGTAAGACAACCGTTGAAAAAGGATAAACACTTTTAATTTCATGAAATATTTATTAACGTGGTACATTGCGATTTATTCATACTATCTTTACAAATCTAATAATACTACCTATTACGTACATTAATGCTATCTATACTCGCTTCTCCCTCTTCAAGGCTCCCTTAAAAGAAACAGCTTAGATTATTTGGCCTCAATGGGATCTTTTGATTCTGTGGCGATTCTTTGCAATTTACGCATTAGCATAAATAATAATCATTTCACATAATGGTTGCCATTAAGGAAACTCTCCATATATATTTCATTTATACATAGTTTTATAAGATTGGCGTATTTAGCGCCGTAAACCATTTCATCTTACTGTGGGGAGAAAATATCCAAGGGATGCCATTTTAAATATCCAATAGCGATATCTTTTATATCCTCCATAGTCCTGTCTCCTAAAAAACATCAAACTGTGTAATCTAGAGGAGCTACTTATTCCCATTTTAATTGTGACAGGGCGTTAGAGTTGCAGAGTTTACAAATTTCACACATTTTTTTTTAATTTATGACGTCACTGTTTGACTGCCGTAAAGGATACCCCGGTAGATTAATTTCGGAGTTACTTTCGATATTTCGCATAATTGTTTTCAAACGGTATCATTAAAACTTTGCGTGACCTTTATGGAAGAACGTAATTCAACGTTAAAATAAAACTATACTCGCAACCTGCATGCGTATGTTAGGCAACGCCTGCGCTAAATTAAATGCCAAAAATAAAAATAATAAATAGAAAAATTTTAATATATCGCGCTTTGAAACGAACTTTGTAACTTTTAAAATGAACATTTTCAGCGCCGTGAAAACATTTCAATTTTTAAATAAGCACCGGATTAAAATACCACTTCTAATAATAATAATCGTGAATTTCTTAGTTTATTTCTACAGTAAATTTTAATCAAAATATCGTCTCCCTGTGTTGAAAATAGAGCTGGAATAAATGAGTTAAAATTATGGCGTAATTTTTAGGTATCTTAAAGCATTTGACGTCATAGATCCTCACTTGCGAATTGAAATTCTGATATCCCATTTAAAAACTCGATTGGTTGAAAAAACCCTTTTTTCTAATCCTTTCTGTGGCAACAGCCGAACATAAATTCTCGTGCCGTGATCGCAATGTAATGAATGGCGTAAGATCGCGTTGATGCTATTAAATTCTAAACATTAGGCTGCATTAAAATTCGTAAAAAATCATCTAATTTACATAATTTTTTCGTTTTTATTTTAAAAGAGGGAGAAAAGAATGTTTCACGATTTGTCAAAATATCTAAAAGTTATGACGGATAGAATTCAAGATGCGACAGTTTTAAAATTATTTTAAGAAAAAAAATCGCAAAGCAGATGTTTAGTAAAAAAATTCCTAAAAATCAGTAAATCAGGTTAAGTATTCAGAACAAACTGTTTTTAAAAGAAAATTTTCTCCTCTATCCGATGATACAAATGCCGTTTTGCTGCGAGCGTAATTTCCGCCGTTATTACGAATTAGGTGAGAAAAAATGCCAAAAATCGCATAAAACATAAAATAAAAAAAAATCTAGGTCGAATTTTGAAAAAATCGCTTCGAGGTGCACAACTACATATTTACATCTTCCCGAATACCAAATTTGGTGTTTCTAGGTGTAGCCGTTTGTCCGTAACGCTGCAGACAGACACACACACACAGACACCTTCTTTTATAATAAGTAGAGATTAGTGATGCAACAGATATCAATATGGCCGGATACCAGGTACCGACTATCCGGCCAAACTTTTAACCGGATGTCCGATTATCCAGCAGCAGTGTATTTTCTCCTTTTTTGTTTTATTTTTACTTGTTTTCTTCGATTATTGAGCTATTACTTTTTCTTTAAATTTTCTCATTAGTTTCAAATAATTTAATTCAAAAATCAGAAATCCTTTTGGTATTGTTTCCATGAATTGAGTACCAGTTTTACTGCAATTAAAGTCATACAAATAACAATGTCATGGATGTTCTCCCTCCAGATTTAGATAACTGATCTTAAAAGATCAGTTTTTGAAAGAAAGACATCTCCTTTCAACTGTTAGAAAATCAATGTAACAATTTTCCATACTTTTATCAAAATTAGGGGGGGGGGGGGAGAGAGATTTTCTCACCAGCCAGCAGTACTACAACATGTATACTATTCTCATAAGCGGATCAATTTATGGTGGAAAAAATGGTAACCGAATTCGTACAAAGATGGATAATTTCTTCCAGTAATAATTTACTCCAATCTTAAAAAAAGATAGTACTTAATTTTTTTCCTTTTCTATAATGCTAAAAATACATTCTAATAAGTATTGAAAACAAAATATTTTCACAAAACTTTGTTTCTTCGCATGTTTTATTATTACAGTTTTTAGAATTTATTCATTTATTATGTTTATTTATGTTATTTCTCTGTATATAATTTTAGCCCGGATGTACTGCCGGATATTTGTAATATCCGGCTACTGCCATATTGGCCGGATGCAGTTTGTTTGCCCGATATCCGTTGCATCCCTAATAGCTATTTATTAATTAAATTAATTATAATTTGTCAATTATTTAATTTGATTGTTTTGTAAAACAAAGACCAGAATGTGTCATGCTGCAACCAAACGAAAAACAAAGCAATTTCGAATGACGATAACTTTAAATTTTAAGTATTAACCCAGTTTTAAGTATCTCTCACCAAAAAAGTAACCCAGCAAAGCGATATACGGCCCCACAGATTAACGTACTCATCCACCGTTTCTTTCAGATTATTCTTTGGTCCTCAGCCCGATTCCCCGTCGACTGATCTATTACTAATTAAATTAATTTTAAATAAAGTTACAAAACTGAAATAAGTAAAATCTAATATTATAATTTAGTTTCGATTTTGTGGGATTACGTCCAATTATGTGCTCTAAGGATCTAAGCTGAAGGGGGGTTGCCGTCCTTGGGTGTCTTTCTAAAAGGTTCTAGTTCTACCCCATATTTACGCAAAGTTTCGGAGAAAACCACAGAAAACTCCGAACAGTTAGGTCGAGAAACGCGACTTGGGTTTGAACCAGGCACCTTTCGTCTCCCAGTTGAGAGAGCTATGCTCTCGGCTGCTGCTCGGGCGTAATATATGAAAGTATTTTAAAACAACTCGGAAATTAAATGTAATTTTACAGAAAACTGCACATTTATTCGATTATTCTAAAAATGTTGCAATAAAATTATAATTTTACGCATGTAAACCTTTAATGTAGCTTATTTGAGGTAGTGTGTGTGTAAGGGGGGGGGGGTTGAGAAATAGATCGAAGTATTTCATTATAGATGGGTCATTCTTTTTTTAATCTTGCTCCTTGTTTTAACCTGTCCACGTACGTATTATCCACCATCGGACTACATTTGTCAACAAATGCGAGAGGAGTTTTTCTTCTTTTGGAGTTATGATAAATACCAGAGTTAGTCTTACTCGTATCTGATTTTGGAAGCGCGTTTCTATCCCTCCACCCCACCCACGCACAAAGTCAACAACAAAGTATTTATATATATATATATATATATTTTTTATCAGCCTAACAGAAAAAGTAACATTAATTGGTGCACCAATATATTCTATTTTATAAATGTACAATTTATGTTTGTAATATTCTTGTTTTCTGTTCTAATCGATAAATAATGACAGGGATTTTCAGGGGGGGGGGTGGAAGCAGACAGCATTTGACCCAGTTTGACCCTACTATATTAGCGCAGTCCCATGTCCCATTGTTCAGTTCCCTTCTTCGCTTGGGGCAGTGCTCACACCGCATTGTTCGTCTGTCAGTGCTTTATTGAGATCAGACATTCCCGTGCTCAGTATTTGCGTATTTTTTTACAGCAACTTGGGGCTGAAAGGGTCGGACAGGAAAAAACTTTCCCTTTAATTTTGTGTTCATTTACGACTGTCACTTGCTATTTAGCAGATAATGGACGGTAAAAAACTTCAGTATTGATTAACCAGTTAATATAAAGTTTTGTATATTGCAATAGTGTTGTTTGATTATGAAAAATACTAAAACAATTATTATCAGTCTTTAACTTATTAAAATATGCTAATTAATAATACTATCTAAAAATGATTCATCCACATTAAATTTTTGTTGAATCCACTAAAATTTGGTTGAAAGGTCCATCATAAATGTTTGAATAAAACTCAATACTAGTTTTATCAATTTTTATTTATTTTTGGAATTTTCATTGGTGTGTTGTTATTAGTATTATTTTTTAAAATCTTAAAAAAAACCTAATGATTCAGATTGAATTTGTTTGTGCGATTATGGCACGCTACGATAGGGTGATCTGCCAAGGATGGGGGGGGGTGCCTTGTTAGGAGAACTTTCTAAGGGGTTCTAATGCATATTCACGTTACATCTGGAGAAAACCTAAACTCCAGACCGTTAGATCAACAGAAGCACGAAGGCACCCGAACCTGGGATCTGATTCAGATTGAAAGAGAATGAAACAAAATATTTTTTTATTGGGGACTTGAACATTGGAACACCGATTTAATCAATCTGTATTTTAACAGTCAAGCATTTAATTAAAAAAAAAGTGAATGTGATACATTTACAAAACTTAAAGGGAAAGTTTTAATTATTTTTGTTGGAAAATATGTATTGACAGTTTAAAAAGATTTTTTTTTTTCGAGGGTGGGGGGTGGTGGACCAATGATAGTTGGGAATTTATAATTTTCGAGTTTTCCAAACAAGGAACGCAGCCAAAATATTTAATAATAATAAAAATTTTAGGAACGGAATAAGTTTCTTTCTCACAATTTTTTACTCTCACAATATTTATTTATTTATTTATTTTAAAAAGAAAAGAAAAAGAAGGTCTGATTTTTCAAAATTTGATGCAATGAAGCTTTTTTGCAGAAGAAATTATCGTCTTTCTTGATCCATAATATTTTAAAATACTTTGATTAAATTTAAAAAGAAACGTAAGTTTAAGACACTGGACAAAATGAAAGATCTTTCACTTTCATAAATGATTTAATTGTAAATATGAACTGAAAAAAAAAAAAAAATCCCACTTATGAAATTTTTTTTTCAAAAGTTGCAGTTTTTAGTGCGTATACATGCGTCAGTCGTCACTACAGGGGGTAAAGTGACATTGTCCTTGCGAATTTTACGACTTTTTAATGATCGCTCGAGATCCTCCGACAAAAGATTAATGTGCAAAAACAAAAACACAACCTTCAACACAATGGGGAGAGGACGTTTCTGCCTGCGTCTATTTCGATGCATTGCTTACCCTTTTCAGCGGCAAAAAAACGCAGAACTTATTTTTCTACATAGGCGGATCTGGAGGGGGTGGAGCAGACACAGTTGCGCTTGCACCCCTGAGACGAATAAAGTTCACACTATAGGAGATAGAATTGCTATGCAAAATCAAAATTCAAATGATTTTATAAGAAAATGCAATAAAAATTAATAGTTCATTTCTGTGCAATTATTGATGATTAATCAAAATTACATTGTTTCCTACTATGTGCAATCGAAAAAAGCACGTAAACGACAAAAGCACTTTAAAATAGAATACCTAATACATCAAAAAAAATATTAATTAATTAAAATGAGCGTTACATAAAATACCTCAATCGAAAATTCCTTTAATGTGGTTAAATTAGTGTATGCCATAAAAAAATAATGCCATCATATACCGTACATTTTCAACTTCCCGGTGAGTTTACACCCCCCCCCCCCTTTACTTATGAAAAGTGTGTATGGTTTTTAAAATAATCGAAAAAAAAAAGGCGTGGAGAAAATATATAGTTTATTTTGAATATGTATAGCTGTTAGATGACTTGCGGTTATCATGTATCCTTGCAGGGTGAAAGTGATTTATCTCACACAAAGCTAGAGCCTGACACACATTTTCTGGTACTAAACCTGTTTCCCGACACAGCAATCACGAGTACCAAACAGAACCGATTCATTTCAAATACACCTGATTCACTAAGACTGTTCTGGTTCCGAATCACAGATATTTCCCCTTCCGATATTTCCATCCGGAGGTTGCCAAGTGAAACAGGGGAGAAAGGCTGTCGCCAGATACAAAAGCGCGCCAGTAGTAGGAAGTCGCCAAGCGGTAGCTAATCGGAAAGCCAGCCTGGTTACCATGTTGGAAAGAGCAAAAAAGCAAGGGAAAACACTGCATACAAAAATCCAGGGGGGGGGCATTGCCCCCCCCTTTGCCGTATGCTGTCGGTGCCCATGGCCCTTATAGAATAATCACCAATTGGTCATCAATTTGGCCCCTATGCTGACTGGAAACTCGATATTTTCAAGTAGTATCTCCTGACTGCTGCACACCCTGTCAATGAATCAATTTTTTCCTATTCTTTTTAGTACATCGACGGGGAGGAATGTGTGTGTGTGGGGTGTGTGTGTGTTACCCAGACTTCTGAAATTGCCCTTGTCTTGAACTTTCAGTGCAGCCAGCGTAAGTTTGGATGAATGTGTTTTGAAAATCTGAAAAAATAAACAATAACTAAGTGGCGTTTATTAATTACTTACAGCATTTATAAAACACGGTAAAGCGCCATTTACAGTAGGAAATAATTTATTGTTATGACTACTTTTCTGGATGACAGATTGTTTCTCTAATGAGATATTTTATGACCTCAAGCTACAGCGAATGGTTTTAACCCTCTCCTCAGGTCAGGAGAAGAGCGGCGACTGAGCAGATGCCCCCCCCCCCCCCCCCTCCTCCCCACACATCATTGATAAGAGAATAAACAAATCAACTTCCTTCTTGTTGTTGGAGAGAGGCTTTTTTGGGGTCTAGCCGGGACCACGTGGCTCCGGTCTAGCCGAGCGCCAGCAATGGTAACGAGAATCAAGGAGAAGGGGAAACAAGGAGGGGTGGAGAAAAGGAGAGCGGCTTTTTGATTGAAAAAAAAAAAAACAGAGTGGAATTTTATAAAGAAAAAGGGCAAGGAGGGCAGAATTTTATCAAGAAAAACGGCAAGGAGGGCGGAATTTTATCAAGAAAAGGGGCAAGGAGGGTGGCATTTTACCGGAAAAAGGGCACCAGGGCGGGCCGCCCCCCTGAAACGCTCTAGAGTGATCCCTGATATTTTAAGTACCATATTTACCCGCATATAAGTCAACCCCCCACTTTCAAGAAATTTGTATTTTTTTTTAATCCTGCATGCAGTGATTGATCTAGGATTTTTTCAGAAGAGTAAAAATACGCCTTAACATTTTTAGAGGAAGTATTTTCTTTTTCAAAGGAGTAATTAAAACAACGAACAATTATGCTAAGCTAAATTTTCAAATACATAATGAAATTGCATTTGGAACATAAATAACTGATTATACTAGGTACATAAATGTCAAATCATCAAAAACTAGTACAATCACCGAATTTTTAAATTTAAAAACAGTAAATCATAATTATTTATCACAAAATATCTAATTTTGTATTTAAAAGCAATACGTAAAAATACTCATTCCGAAAATCTTAAGGCGTATTCTGGATTTATAAGACGTGAAATATGCATCTAGAGGCGTTATCGCGATCACTGCCTGCATGCAAGTTGACCTACCACTTTCCCAATCAAGAAACTTTAAATTTTTAAATACATTTATTCAAAATCATCTGAAAAGAGTACTAAATATACAATAATAAAGATGACACTACTGATAGTATGATATGGGAAAGTACTAATATACAATGTTACTGTTTAAAAATCACTAAAAGTAACTTTTAACCCTTTAACGAGCAGTGATCCCGCTCTGGGATCACCCAATTCTGACGTTTTGACTGTTGCCAGTCAGGAAGAATAGATTTGATTTCTATAAAAAATAGTTGCGGGTGATATAGCTCCACGAGAATTCTTTACTTTTTAGCACATCCTTTCCCGTAAAAAAATGGTCACGATTCTTTTTAACAGCACTGACATCTGCTGAAAAATGGACGAACGCGAGAACAGCTGGATAGATTGCCCAATGCTGGAAAAAGGGCAGGCGTTGCCATTGCTCGACTTAACTACCAGCAAGATGGCGGGCGATCGAAACGTTCATCGCCCGCCATCTTGCTGGTAGTTAAGTCGAGCAATGGCAATGCCTGCCCTTTTTTCAGCATTGGGAAAGGGTTGCGCCTCAAAGGGTTAAACAGTATTACGACTGGTAGAAAACAAAGATTTTTATTTTTCATAAAATTGGGTTGCCACTGGTCAGGGAGAACAGGAAAAACCTAGAAAAGTCAGGGAATTTCATTTTGGCATAAAGTCAGGAAAATTGCAATTTTGGCCTCAAACCTGGGAAAACCTATATTTTGGACTGGAAAATCGGTGTTTGTAAACAAACAACGTTTAACCTTACTTTGGGAAGCTAAAAACATTAAAAAACCCATGCAAAGTTGATGTCATAAACAAAAAATAGTCTGGATTTTTATCACATGATAGTCGGGAAAAGTCAGAATTTTTTTTCAGAAATTGAGTGGTAACCCTGTAAAAGCAACAGATTCGAATTAGGGTTTATAATTTCATTTGTGATAAAAATAATCTTGAATTGAACTTTAAAATTTTGTAAGAAATTAGATGCTTCTATGATAAATTAAATTCAGATATTCCTTTTAAAATGATGCAAATCAAAGTTTTATCTAAAAAAAAACCGATGGGTTTTTTTTTTAAATAAAAAACCTGCCCCAGTGGGGACTAAGGGGAGCTACCCAGGCAGCAAATCTGCCAACCCTGGTTGGTACTAATTAGTACCAGGGTTGTCAGATTTGCATATTACTGTGGTTTGTCAAATTTGGATAGAATGCAAATGTAGACAAATAATTAATAACATGCAAAGAACTCTGCAATGAATGCATTATTACAGAAATAACATCTCAAGAAAACACTGGACTCTTTGGTAATATTTTGTCAATGAACGCTTGTTCATAATGCAATATCTATTATTTATCGTAGGATTGAAAGTCATAGTAATGTACTGGCAGATGTCTTTAAATGCTGTGCATAAAATTGATTTCAGATATAAACATAATATGAAATGAAAACTAATAAATTTTAAAAAAGTATATCTAGTAATCCAATCCTGAGTCAATCATTGTATTGACTCTGTATCATACATATTCTGTCATTCCTAATGATCAAAGTATGAATTTGTCATCAGAAGGGTAAAAATATTTTACTTGACTTTTTTATTTGATGGTATATTTTTAACACAAAATTAAAATATACCCCCTGAATAAGATATGCGATTTTCGATATTTCTAATTTCGGTTATGTTGAATAATTTTTCCGGTTCTCCCAACTGTATTTCATGCTGGCAATTCAAAAGAATCAAAAATTTTGCATTAGTAATGCATTGCAGCATTACAAATGCAAAATTTTTATGTGTGATGGGGGGGGGGGGGAGATTATCCACGCCTATCTTTTCTCAGTAATCGGATTTTAAAATAAATTCTATTACATTTTTAAAAATTGAACTTTTGAAAGTTGTGGATAATCTTCTAAAAACTGAAAATTTGGCAACTATGGTAAAAGTTAGTCTTTTGTAGAACTTCTTATTTTGATTTCTTTTGAATATTATTTAATTTAGGAAAAAATTCTAACAAATGCTTATAGATGTTATAAATCTTAATTTCATATGCATTTACAAAAAGTCTCATCTATTTTTATTTCAGGTAAATCAACTTTGTAGTCCCTTTTACAGGGGAAGATTTCTTTATCTGAAAAAGAATTTTTGAATTCACAAGTGAGTTTGAATGCTTTTTGGTAATTTTTTATTAGCATATATCAATGATGCAAGAGCAGATGTACCTAATTGTGATCTAGTAATTCCAAATTTATACAAACATTTTGATAAATTGGTGTCACCATAGTTTGTATTTGAAATTGCAGTGCAGTCTTGTAAATAAAAAATCTTAACATGAATTGCAAAAATATAATGCTCGTTATTCTTGGAGTATTGGTGACATATTCAAATTTTCAAGATAACTTTAAAGAAATCCATTAAAACCTGAAAGATAAAAGTATTTTACAAGCTCTATGAAAGAGTTGTCTCTAATGAACTCTACACCCCCCCCCCTCATTCTTAGCATAAAAGTTAACATAAATTACATAAACAATTACAAATGCAACACGCCTCACCATGGCACAGTGGTTATGCCACTGGAAATGGTAGACGGGCGAAGTGTGAAGGTCTCGAGTTCGGGTCCCATCGCGCGCCCGTCGACCTAACCGTTCGGAGTTTTCCGTGGTTTTCTCCGAAAGTTAGCGTAAATACGGGTTAGGACCCCTTAGAAAGACCCCCACGGAGGGCACCCCACCCATCGGCCTAGAGCCCACGCGTAGCTAATCGGCCGTAATCCCACAAACAAACAAACAAATGCAACACATTCCTATTAACAAGACTTTTCTGCAATTTCCAGTAACATTTTCCAGTAAACACTCTCCCAATTGTAGTGTTGATGGGGAGAGTGTTTATTTCTTTTGTGAATTATCTCAATCATAGTTCTGTCCTGTATTGTAAGGCAGGTTCAGGTGGAGTAAAATGATGTACTTGTTTCAGCAGTCCCACAATCGTCGATACCGACAAAGTGTCTCATGTGCCCCTGGAGTGTTTATTTTCACTGTACCACACACTTAGCAAAAGCCCTATTGACTGAAAATGTGTGAGCAGCACCACCAGTTTATTCATCACCAGGGAAATTATAAAATTTGGCAAGAGGGGCAAATTCTTTCCCTGGAGTGTCAGGAGTTGTTTTATTATGTAATTAGACATCCACAACAATATTGACACTTTTTGTCTTGGAAAATTCGTTGTCTTGCATAGTGGGAACTGCTGTTGTTTCTAATATTTTTTATTTTCTTTGTCGCATACTTGCAAAAATTTTTTTTCTGGGACATGTCTCAGCTTAAGTGACTATTACAGATTACTTCTACATGTTTAACACTAATGGGGGGGGGGGGGAATGGGTGATTCTCCTGCTTAGCTTCATAATTGATTATTTTAAATCTGAGAATTAGAGAATTTTGTTTTTCAAAAATTTATTTTTTCAATTTACAAGCAAAATTAATCATTGAAAAATACAGTTCAGCTAAGGTTATAAATATCAAAATTAACAGTATAATATACAAATGAATTTGATAACAATACAATTTAATGATCTTTTGATTCTTTACCCCATCAAAATCAAACAACTCAGCATGCAGGAAAATCCCATGCGTGTCATTGTTTTTAGTGGGATTTAGTGTGGTATTGCAGGAATCGTGCGATCTAGTGCAAACCCTGTCTAAATATTGTGCACATACAGTGCTGCAATTAGATATCACAGAGCCCAGGGCAAACCTTAGTTTTGGCATCCTCTTTCCCTTTGGCCGGGACACATACCCCATTGGCCTGCCCTTATGTGCAGGCTTGTGATGTTGAGAAAAATTGCAGATTATGCCAAATAAGATAAAAATTTGAATATAAAACGGAATGTTTTCAGGTCCAAAAATTGGGTGCTTTTGGAAAATTTGTGGGTAAATAAGATTCCCAAAATTTTGGTATTTTAAAATACAAATCCCACTACATTTTGACTCCCATTAGTGCTGTAGAATTAAAAATAGATTCCTATTTACATTTATATTTATTTTACAAATTTATGATGCTAAAACAATGTACTTAAAGATTTTTGCAAATTAGGATTGATTTTTAAGACAACCTGGCAATCGGCATGTGTTTGTAAAGATTGAAATATTTCAATTACTGAGAATAGCAGGCCTTGCCAATGGTCCTTTTCTTGATATGTTCATAGAAATTTAAAAGTACATTTCAAAAAAGGTTTTTGCTCTTTTCATTAGGATTCAAATGAAGTGTGCTAGTTTTGCTAGAGAAATCTGTTAATGAAACATGATTGTGATGTTTTAAGAATACTATAAATTATTTTTTTTAAAAGTACAGTTTTAAAAATGCAAGTTGATGAGTTTGATATTCCTAATTATCTCAAGTAAAATACTCACAAGTATTTTGATTTGTGTTTTATACAGATGTGCCAAGTCTCAGGATTTTGGCTTGAATCTCGGGCTTTACAACTGTTTTGGGCCTCTGGATTTTTCATTATTTTCTCAGGCTTTTTAAAAATTTAACTTTCCTCAATTTTCTTCATAAGGTTCGCAAAATCAGTTATATAAAATGAGATATTATTTCACATTTTATTGTTGTAAGTTATCTTTTTATAATTTTTAGATTTGAGTAGTTCACTCCCTATGTATTTTGACTATTATGTATTTACATTGCACAATTTAGCACTGTCCTATTACTTAAGCTTATGTTTGTGCATGTTATTTAAGAAAAACTCTGTATTCATTATACATTTTATGCTGAAAATAAATGCATAAAAAGTCTTGGGCATTTTGATTTTGGAAAGTTGGCACGTCTGTATAGGTTTTATTTTTAATGTGTATGTCCTTATTCTCCCCCCTTCTTTCCCTTCCCTTTAAAAAAGTGATTGAAGTCTTTCTTGGGAGAATTTGGTCTCCCCCCACTCCCAAAGATTTTATAAAAACTTGTTGTGGGCAATGGAATTTGAAAACATGCCTGAACTATAGTGGGATCAATTTAAGAGTACCCATTGCTTTTATTACCCTTAAATCTGACTGAGGTGGCAACTATTCAAGCACTGCAGTAAAATTGTTAAAGTCTTGCTTAACTATGAAAAACATTTGTGGTAAAACAAAAATGGAGACACGATGTTACTTAATCCAGTGATAATTTTATTTTTGAAAAACTAGGGGCCAAGGCCCCCAGACTCGATACGCTCGCTTTTCATATGAGGCATTCGGCCCCTAATCGGGCTTATTCGTAAAAAAGACATAATTTCAACAGAGAAAACCCGAAGATTCGATCAGATAGAATGTTACTGAGCTAAGCTACACATTGCTTGGTTCTTGCATCTTCATTGGTACATAAAAATTTAAACTTCAGTAGACCCCCTACCCCTCATAACACGGAAGATATTTTGTTATGGGAATCCGTGTTGTGCGGGTCCTGAGCTATACTACACCTGGAGTGCGGACTCCGCTTATAATTGCTGGAAAAATTATTTGTACTCCTCAGAAACACAATGATATTTAATGTTGCCATTCAAAGGTTATACTAATTAGGAGCTAAATCGTAATAAAATAAAAACATATGTTTCAGCTGTATTTTTAATAATGTAAAACCTATTGGACACCTTGCGAATTTGCCACCCATGGCGATTTTTCATTATTTGGCGACTTGCGTACATGTAAAGTTAATAAAAGCTATGGAACAGATAGAATAGCTTGCCACCAATGGCGACTTTTCATTATTTGGTGATTTACACATACTCACAACCTATATTTACTGTTCATTTAAGGTTACCGGAAAACTGTTATCCATACTTTCATTTACATAATCGTTTGCAGATTGGCGTACTTAACACCACAAATTATACCATCTCGTCGCGCTAGCAAATATCCATAGTGTACTATAACTGCTATAATGGCATAGTTAACGCCAAATATTTCTACTGGTAGCAAATAATCCAGCTGGACGAGAACCGGCTTTAAAATAATCTGCATTTTAATTATTTTTCATTTTCAAGATATTAGTTATCCTGTTTTGGAGAAACTAATAATCGCTAATTCTAAACTCCTGTTCTCTAAGCGAACTTACTATTTGAAAATTGTCAACTTTGTGTAACACATTTTGAGTTACTTATTTCCTATAGTTTTTATTTTGGCGTAAAATGGGCGTAATTCTAACTCATGTTTGTAAATTTCACGCGATTCTAGATATTTGGAAATGCTTTGTTGCAAAGGAATGAATGATTTTATGCCAAATCTGGCAACCATTCTGTTTATTTTTTCAGTTTTTTATTAATATCTTCTAAAATAATTCGATTTTTGAAATTTAACTTAGCTCATCAGGTTCCTCGGAATTTTTCGAATCTGTGGGCACCTTAGTTGAAACTTAAATCCCCACGGTTTAGGAGGAAATAGGCCAACAAGCTTTGACAGCGCCAGCAGCCTTTACTTTTTTTTAGAATAGATACCCAAATTAAATTTCATGCTGTTCTGGAAACTCGCGGAATCTTTTCGCAATCGAAAGATTTCGTTTTGTGTACACAGCTATCCTCATGTCCATGCAAACGATTTATTTGTGAAAAAAAAAAATGATAATAAACTGTGTAATCTGGAAAATCTCTTTTAAACGAATTTGAATCCCAATTGTATGACGTCATATTCACTTGAAAAGGGTAATTTTGTCATGCAAATGATTTACTGTTTTGACTCTCGGAAATAAAATGGTTCTGAATATAGCAAAAAATCGCTTAAAAAGGAGGGAACGGGTAGATTTTCAGATTTTTAAAGAAGCGCAGATTGTTTTCTATTTTTTTATACATGATCATGAAAATTTTCAAGCGGATCGTGCAAACGGTGAAGAAGTTATTAGGCTTTTTGTGATAACTTTGTAAATTTCACGCGATTCTAGATACTTGGAAACGCTTTGTTGCAAAGGAATGAATGATTTTATGCCAAATCTGGCAACCATTCGGTTTATTTTTTGAGTTTTTTATTAATATCTTCTAAAATAATTCGATTTTCGAAATTTAATTCAGCTTAGCAGGTTCCTCGGAATTTTTCGAATCTGTGGGTACCTTAATCGAAACTCAAATCCCTACGGTTTAGGAGGAGATAGGTCCAGAAGCTTTGACAGCGCCAGCGGCTGCGACAGTGGCCTTTACTTTTTTTTTAGAATAGAGAGATAATTTAATTAAATCATTAAGAAAAAGTCTGTTAATTTTATGTGTTTTTTAACAGTGATTGTACTATTCTCGGTGAGTTAAGACACCTGATGAAACCAGTTAAAGGTCACTGATAAAAATAAAATGTAGTAAAAGAACAAAATAAGTTAATGTTTGCGCGGAAATATTTAGACAGTGGGAAAAAAAGGTTAAATTCAAAGAAAAACTTTGATAAATAGAGAATGAATTTTTCTATTTGGAGGTTTTTATGAAGAAATTCAAAAAATGTTCTTGGTTCCCAGGGAAATTCGCAAAATAGTGGTTCGTTAAATAGAAGTCACTGTACATTGGTGGAAACATTGAAAGAGTGGTTTCACATGTTCAATGTTTATAAAGTTGATTTTCTTGAGTTAGTTCTTTTGAGATATGAATATGCAGAAATGAAAGAGCAACTAACATAACATACTAGTAATTTTATTTACAATACTCATTTAGCTATCAACATGCTGCAATTCGAATTTATCACTTTGGGATCTGCTGGATTGCGAGGATCAGGATCTCTTAACCAGCAGTCCTATGCTGGAAACCAACAAACCACTAATCCCTTCATTAGAAGACGCAAGCCTTTCAACTGTTTCAGAGTTTCCTGCAAGTCCAGATGCATTTCTGGACATGTTTCCTATGGCTGAATTTTCAAACCTAAATAACACAGGTAAGTAAAAATCAGAATTGTCAAATTTTCTGCTTGAGTTACTTTCAGTTCTCCTTGCTGGGAAGAGTTTAGTCTAAAAACTATTTTTTTTTTTTTTTTTTTCCCCTGGGTAAAATGATGGTTTATTCGTCAAAGTTCCAATCGAAACTCTGGAGAGAACTGAAATTATATTAAGTTCTTACTCTGCCTGAGTAGAGGTTAGAACTTTCTTGCAAGTGAAATAGGTTGAAAATTTTGTTTTACTCAATGCATGTTACTGTATTTTGTAGGTACACTGTTCATTTTTTGTTTCACTGTGTATGTAGTGTAAATTTTTTTAATCTATAATTGATTTCCAGAATCGATGCCAAAAAAAAAAAAAAAAAAAACCTACTAATGCACTAAAATTTGAGGGAGGGATGTCAACCCCCCCCGGCCCCCCATGATCACCACCTCTGGCAACAGCCTTGTATTTCATAGAAAATATTCAGTTTTTCCAAGCAAAGTCTAGCAACCCTACTCTCAACTTAGAGACAGAAGGTGCCTGGTTCATGAGCTTATTATTCTAAGCTGGGTCAGTGGGGGACGCTGCACCCCGATGCCCTTTTTTAAAAAAAATTCCGCCCTGTTGCCTTTGACCCGCGTTAGCATCCTGATGACAAAAAACTAGACGCCCTCTTTTGCCTGTGGAGTTTCTTTATTTTAATCACTACAAAGTTCTTTAATGTTAATTTGTTATCAACTCTTATTTGGTTGCTCACTCATAACTTGCTTACGATTCTTGACAAATGAAAAGGAGGAATTTGAGCCACTTCTATGGTAATAGAACTCCCCTCCCTCTCTCCCTTTCCTGGAAGCATGCAGGAGCCCTTTTGGGATAGTAGCATGCAAGGTTTGTCTCATTGATGAGAAGGGGGATGGAAATAAAGTGTTAAAAATTCATTCATCTATAATTTTTTTATTAATAGACAGATTTGTTTTGAAATTTTGGGAATCACTTTTAAATGCAAAAATTGATTCAGTCCAAACATACATCAACATGTAAAGAATACCCATTAAGTAAAACAATAAAAAAGCTGAAATTTGAAGTGATAGTTAACTTTATCAGTTTTTTATGGAAACAATCATCCACTGAGTTTTCCATGGTGAAAAAGTACTCGGTTAGCAATTGAAAGTTACAGCGTATTACTACACGCACAGGGGCCTGATGTACTTCACTGCATCAGCTGATCACTTTTATACTGAAAAAAAAAAAAAAAATTCAGCTGTCAAGCCGACTTTTTTCAGGTGAGTTATGTTCAGAAGCTCAGAAAAAAATTAATTGCACGTAACTTGAAGTATGAAATTTTTGTTTTTTCGAAATGCACTCTATAACAAAAAAATCAATGCCCAAAGGAGTCTCCCAATTGTAATGAAATTTCATATGCAAAGACATTTGGATTAAACATGCAAATGATTAAAATCTGCAGTCTCATGAAATAGCTCATCAGAACTGCACATTCAGTAGGAGCGTGTAAGGAAAGATTCTCCATCTGATTGTTAAAATTTCTGTTGTATTTTGACTGCAACATCTTACGTCGGCTGTAAGAATGCCTCACTGAAGGATTCATGCATATTACGAGCAGATGTCGGAGTTAGAGGTCGTGCAATCGACTAAAAGAGGCTGGTTGGACAAATCAAAAAATCTCTCGACATCTGTGTCAAAGCAATGCGGCTATTAAATGATGCTGGCAAGAGTGGGTCAACAACAGTAGATGTCAGTAGATATGGTAGCAGTCAACAGAGGACCGCGACAAAACAGGAGGATAGAGCAGGTGTCACAGCACCGGATTCATCGCTATCAACTATCTGCCATGTGGCCTGCACACATGTATCGAACATGACCCTCTACAGACAATTGAGAGAGTGGAATTTATGTTCACAAATGTCGATACACTGGTTGCCTCTTGTGCCTGTGCACCATCATGATTGATCCTGGTACCACAGTAATCGGACAATGTGGAACTGTGCTGACTGGGCACATAGTCAGTCTAGTTAAGAATCCCATTTCCAACTGTGTCCTGACAACTGCAGACAAGTCTGGAGACATCCAGGGCAGAGTAGGGATCCTGCCCAGACTATCGCATACCACACAGGCTCACAACAAAGTATTAAGGTCTGGGATTCTGTCTTCAGATAGACAGAGACCCCCTTTGATAGTCATTTCTGGCACATTGACAGCACAGCGGCATGTTGACGACATCCTATAACCAGTTATGTTAACCTATTCCCGGCGGGGAAATTTTGGCTGTGCTATTTCAGGACGGGAGCGTCTGAAAAATGCTTCCCCCATTTCAGTTACTCGTAGCTGAAGCTGCTATTGGTGCAACAATCATTGGTGGATTACTCTTTCCTGCCCCCCGAAGTAAAACTAACTTCTTGAACAAGGGGATTACTTTTACGCATATATTCTCCTTTTCAGGAACTGGGGTGCAACTGAATTGATGGATGGATGTTGACATCTCTCCCCGCCGGTCCAGTACAGGTGAACAATTACAGAGGGGGAAAGCATTAGTTGGTTGAAATATGAACCAAGCCCGTCCTTTAAGGTGTTCTACTGCTTGGTTAAAAATTGACCGCTGTCTTCAAAGCATTAATGTTCCTTTTATGACACCCTGGGCTTACCGTAATTTATGGAAGAAACGCCGCGGCGTTTATGAGTTTAAAAGTTAAAAAATAGTAAGTGCGGCGTTTCTACCGTGTGCGGCGTTTACAATATTTTTAATTTTTTTTTTTTTTTTTTTTTTTTTTTTTTAGCCGATCTTCAACGAAAAATCGAAAAATTCGTTTAGTGATAATTTTCTCAAACGATGGCGCCACCACCGACACATACTCTTTAGCGTGCACAGATCACAGCGTAGCGAATCGGAATGCGAACCTACCCCCATAGAAAAGAGGTTTGATCTTTAATCCAGTTTTGGAGAAAGTCAGAGCACCCTGAGATGGGTCCATGTCCCGTGCTCTGAAGTGGATGGCTTCATACATCCAACCGATGTCTCCTCAATTAAGTAAAAAGAAAAAAAAATAGAAATAAATCTTTTACATCTACATTTTAGAACTATAATTAAATTTTAATGAAGTTTTGAATATATATTTTGAAGGGTTCAAGTTCTGCAAAATACCGCAAAAGTGCACTACCCTCTATTAAATGCACCCGTTTTTCACATGAACCTCTATTGTTCTTAAAATACTGAATTTCAGCCAAAATTAGTCTATGTTGCACACGCTGCGAGTTTAACCCTTCTCTACCCCCCCCCCCCCCCTCCCAAAAAAATAAAGTTAATCTGAAAGTTTTTTTTTTTTTTTTTTCGCCGTGCGGCTTTGCACCCTGTGCACTCTATGGAATAAACACTGCCAACTAATTGGTATGCTCAAGAAATGCTGAGTGCTTTTAAAATAAATCCCAATGTTATAAATATCAAAAATAATAAATACCATCAAGAGTTGTTACACAACATTCAGTTTAAAACAACAATTTTCTGAAGCAAGCTCATTACGTAATCAACAGCTGGCCATCCGCGGGGGGGAAATGTTTACTTTTAACTGGAGCCTCTTCTCGCACATAGATTGCTGTTTTCATTTTAATGGCGTCTGGTAGTCCGTCCGAACTGTGTGCGGATGCAAGGTTTTTAGAAGTTATTTTTTTATTTCTATAAATTCGCCTTTGTGAATATAAACATTGATATCTGATTATTTGATAATAGAAATCGTAAGCTTCGTAAAATAGTGGCAAATACTTTAAAACATTCTATGGGAAGGAGGAGAAAAAAAGAGATTTTTTTACCGTTTATTCAATTTCTCCCGAAATATATCCGATCAACTTAATAGCTTTTTTAATAAATTAGGTCTAATAAGTAATGCAACATTTTTTATTTATTTATTTTTTGTTAATTAAGAAATTGTTTTAGAAAACATTGAATTTTATCTGGCATTGACTTCTTCTGACCACGATCACCCCCCCCTAATGATCGCGGCTGCGGCCAGAAGCGTAAAGTTTTCAAAATTATTGGGGGGGGCAGGCCCCACAACCACATATATTCACGTCAGTGGCGTAGCCAAGGGGGGGGGTTAGGAGGGTCATAACCACCCCCCATGAGGAATTTTTTGCCATACAAAATGTATACATTCTTCACTCCCTTATCATACACCCGTATACATATATGTGAGTTGCAGAAGGCGTAACCCCACCACCCCCCATGAAAAATTTCATTCAGAAAAAAAAAAATCATTTTCGATGAGATAGTGCATTTTAGACACATCTGAACGTTTCTTCATTTCATACTTCACATTGCATAATCTGATTTTAATTAACCAGAGCCTGGCGAGGGCAGCTTATAGTAACATTATGTGTTAAGTGGCGTCACAATGAATACTAAATCATGATTGAAATCAAAAGGAGAAAATTTTTAAAAGTACAAGTAAACGTTTTTTTTAAACGTTTGTAAATGGCGTGAATACTTTTTTTTTACGTTAGTATAAATTAGTTTTCTGTATTTAGTGGTAAATTATTGGGTGGGCTCAGCCCCTATTCACAATTTATTGGGGGGGCTCGAGCCCCACGGGCCCATATAACTCTACGCCTATGGCTGCGGCGTTTCTGACAATTTTCTAGCTAACTAAGCTCGTTTTCGTGGGTGCGGCGTTTCTTCCATAAATTACGGTACTTTTCAACACAATAATGCCTGGCTGCATACGGCACATGTTGCTATGAACTGTCTTCAGCCTTTCCCTGTATTTCCTTGGCCAGCTAGGTTGCCTGATGTCGCCCCATAGCACATTTGGGAGGTTATGGGAAGGCGATTGCAACCATCTCAAAATGTTGCCAATTTAGCCCAACAGTTGAAGACAATTTGGCGAAAAATTTTGCTAGACATCATCCTGGAACTTTATCAGTCTGTGCCATTCCAGGTGACAGCTTCATTGAGGCCAGAGGTGGACCAATGCTTTATTGACTTCCTTTGTAATGGTCAAGCTCTACAATAAATCATTTAATTGTCCAGAAATTTTAATCGTTTGTTTTATGTAATTGGATGCATTATTGAACACAAACAAAATTTTCAGCTCTCTGCCTAGAGCAATCAGTGTGGCTTGCTTTAGACTTGCTACAGGACATGACTATTTAGTGTCACCTGTATAGACTAGGGCTGTCAGATATAGGTATTTTATGGTATTCCTATGACTGTAGAGCACCTCAACAATTGTCTTGCTGTTTTTAATTCTTTACCTTTTTATATTATTGACAAAGCATCCAATTAGTTTTTGTTCCTTTTTTTGCATTGGGCTGCCTGCTAACATAGGACAAAGAGGTCTGAGATGGGCTAAGATTTTTTAAAAAATATTCCGAAATAGTGACCCTTTGTCACGTCCAAGTAATCTGTACTCTTGCCCATTTTGCTTCTGGTTATTACCAGTACCATGAGCCAGCACTTCTTGTCTTGCAAATGACATAAACAGCAATTTGACAAGTTATTTCCAGGCTTGGCACAGCTCAAGATTTTCATAAAGCCAGCTATAATTAATTGAATTCCTCATCAGTGCATATCTTGTTAATTACTGCATTTTACATTTATGTGAACAATTTAGTATTTAAGAAAATTTGTCTTTTGGGTTTTTATATTTACTTATTACTTTTCCCCCCTAGATTTAACATTTCTGGATATCTTCTTTCCTGAAGATAACCAATGTAATAAAACTGAAGATATGAATAATTTAGAATGTGTCAAGAGCAAAGGCTTGCCAGAAACCAATGTTCCATCGGACAACTGGCTGTTGAGTAATATGATCATGGACACTACAACTGAGTCAAATGGTCAGCTCTTCACTGCATTTGAAAATGTCTTTAATCTTGGTTATTCTGATGTTTCTCTTTCAATCCATTCAGATGCTTCTGAACCAACCAGGCTAATTGTAAATTCTCCTACTAATGTGTATACAGTAAATTCTCCTACGGAAACTGTAAGTACTTATTTCATTTTTATGTATATTTAGCATCACTAACTTTTTAAATACTCTGGCATCATGTTGAAGGTGTTAACTTTTACAATTGTAAATCCAATTTTTGGAAGGGCCATTGAAATTTTTAGGTTGGTCTATGAATTGTTCAAAATGCAAATTGAACATGTACTTAGGGTATGAAGTTGAGGCTGAAGTTCAGGAAGGCCCATCCTCGCTGAAGCTGCTCTTGAAATTAGCAATTCATTTTTTTTTTTAAACCGGTTAGCAAAATTTTTAATTTTACATTAGCAAATTCTCATCCCTTCATGATATGGCCAGAAAAAGAAATTGCATAATTTGTTTCATCTGTATCAATCTCTCGTACTATGTAGGTATATTTCCTGTACTTACTATAGTACTCTAAAAGAATATTAGTTGTTCGTAGTATGTTTGACTGTAGAAATTGACTTCTATGTCAGTGCAGTGACAATTAAATCTGCTACATATTAAGTAATTTTTTGTTTTGTTCTTTAGTTAAACACAGGGTTCATTGATATACATCACGATATATACACAATATTTATTTTAAAATGAGATTTTTGATAGTTTCAAGTTTATAGAACTGACAAAGGCACTTCCAACTTGGTAGATGATATATATGTAACTGTTAAATGAAGTCCAAAATAATTGATGCACAGTATGTGGAAATTTGATACAGATTAATACAAAAATTAGAAATATATAAGAAAAAAAGGTGAAATTCTCAGAGGAAAAGGCTTTATTACTAGTACATTTAGTTGCACATTTGTTGGTTTTAAGTTTGAGGATGAATTCTTGAATGCTGAATCCATAGTTTGGTGAAATACTAGAGGATTATATGAAAGATAAAGGGGGGGGCTCAAAGTTGAGTTGTTCTTCCTGTATTTCTTCATTCAGTAGTTTTTCTGCTCGTTCGATTACGATATTGTGTTTGAAAATTTTGCTTGAGCTAGAATTTTTAATTTCTAAGAATATATGCAAATTTTTTTACACTTTTTGCATGTCTCTCATTTTGATTGGCTGCTATGTCTGTAGCTTAGTATATAAGCGCTGGAGTTTTAGTTTCTAATTGCTTTTTAGTTCAGATAGGTATGGTCTGTCACTAGCAGCTCTCCTGACGGGGGTTTGTAGGTATAGAAAGTTGCCATGTTTAAACTTTAATTTCCTTTTCTCCCTAAAAGCATGGGGTTAACTTAGAATTTAAAATGAATATGTAAAGTAATTTTGATAATGTATTCCTAAATTAAAATATTGCAAATTTGATAGCTTTTCTTAGCCGTATTGCATCCATATCATTTAGTTATGACTGTAACTGCTATTTTGCAAATGTAATTTGAATGTTAAATTTTCGTGTAAATGTTTTAGAAAAAATAAAGTAACTTTTTATGACTTTCGTTAGTTCAGTTGAACAGACAGCAACCCTAAACTTTGCAAGACCCTGTAAAAGAACTTTAAATGTTATTTCCAATCTTTAAATGATGGCTAAGCTGGTCTAATTTATATAATTATTCAGGGTGGCCATGCGTCCTTGAAAACCTGGAATGTCCTTCAATTTACAAAAAAAGTTCAAGGCCTGGAATGTGCTTAAATTTTGAATGGATGTCTGGAATGTCCTTGAATTTTGAAAGGAAATCTGGAATATCCTTAAATTTTACCATCCAATTGCTGAATTTTTGTTGTGTTATCGGTTATTCCCAGCCCCTACGATAATGAAACCACGTACCCTGGAGGAAAAGAAAAATCGCAATTGAATAATTGCAGTTGAAATTTTTATTATCCTGAAAGTTGTTTGTAAATAATTTTCTTGTTTTGAATTTGTTGATTATATTTTATTACATTAAAATTAATGGAATACATATTTGCATGCTAGTATTTAAAGGCATGTGTTTCCTTCCCCTCCCCTCCTTCAATTTAAATTTTACAGGAATTCTTTTTTCGTCAAGAAAAGAGAATTAGTCATGTCCAAAAGAGTTCAAGTCATGTCCATCTAAAATGCATGAGTTTTGTTCCTATTTATGAAAGCTGCTATTTTGTAATTGAAGAAGAAATATCATTTTTACATAAACATGCAAATTCCCTTTCACTTATACTTTCCTCCTCATTTAAAATTTATATTAAATCAAATAATAAATACAAAAATGTGTTAAGTAATATCTGGTATCAAAATATGGTGATTGCCAAAATCAAAATATTTGCTTAAAAGAGTACTTGCTCCAATTTACATTGTCTCTCAACAATTATGAAATAGTATTAAGTGTACATATTTTTAGAAAGACTTTCTAAAAATATGTATATTTTCCACGGCGTAATGGAGTTGTCGTGAATTGTTTCATCTGTTCCTTCTGTGGTTTGCAGAAGATGATAAATGCCAATGGTTCTAATGCGAGAAATTTCATTTGGAAATCATCCCAGAGTAGCTCAGTGGTAAAGCACCTGCACGTTAAGCGGCAGTCCTGGGTTCGATCCCCAGCTCTGGAATTTTTCGCATAGTTGGTAAAAAATAAAATTAATAAACCTAAACACTCCAACTTTCCTATTATAGTATTAAGTGTTTTTGAGGAATTTTCAATATATGTGTGTTCATGAAACCATGAGATTAAATTAGGTTATAAGAAAATAGAAATAATGACAAAAAAATCTCAAATATGTATGCTCATTGTGAGTTTCAGGATATCCTTGAAAGTCCTTAAAT
Source organism: Cheiracanthium punctorium (assembly GCA_038373885.1). Classification (NCBI taxonomy): domain Eukaryota; kingdom Metazoa; phylum Arthropoda; class Arachnida; order Araneae; family Cheiracanthiidae; genus Cheiracanthium; species Cheiracanthium punctorium. The sequence continues at coordinate 25,930 of JAWZYV010011726.1, forward strand.
GTCCTTGAATTTTTTCTCTGAGAAAGAGTGGCCACCCTGATTATTGCACTTGAAATGCATTAATTTCTCTTAACTGACATAGACTGTAATGTACTGAAATTCTTTTGAGTGCTCTTGTTAAAGAACCATAAATGTTACCTACATTATTTTGTAATCTTTAATGATATATCAGTTTTATTTTCTTTGAAATTACATTTTTCATTTTGGTGAGTACATAGAACATTTAGTTTTTGAGAAAGACATTTCTGCTTGCTGTTTTATTTGATTAAAAGTTTTGTTAAATGAAAAAATATATTAAATTTTATAATTAATATATATCTTATGTTATAATGTTTAAATCATGCCCCCAAAATATTTATCAACAGTAAAATTAATCTTATCGAAAATATTAGATATATATCAAAATATCGGATATTTCATTTTTGAAAAAATGATATTTACGATCCCTGGTCAAGCATAATATTCTATTACAAGTCATAAAACCATGCTTGTGAAGATGGGTGGCAATTTTATACATTGAAATAGGGCTTAATTACAGCAGGGATGCTATGGCTGCGCCAAATGGAATCTCGATACATCCTGATACAAAAAGCATATATTTGAAATTCTCTGTGCCAAAAGAATCTGTTGGTATTTCCTGATACAAAAGTATAATTTTAAACAAATTCTGCTCCAAATAAGTGCTGTCCCAGGGTCCAAAAAAGTAAATTAAACCAAAAATTACATACTAATGTATCACTTTCACCAGAATGCTGTTCTTTTTCATATTGGAAATTGCGTACAGTCCGAAACTGATCTCCCCAAAATCAACAAATCTAAACAATGTGCTTCATCGCTTTAAAAGCAAGTGTAGAATTAATAATAGTAAAATGAAAATAATTAACAAAAAAGACGATGGTTTTAGAAAACCTTTCCTCGACAAAGCACTTTGATACCATATTTACATGAATCTATTAAATAAAGGCCGTCAAAACATCCTGCTGCTTTACCCTGTTTGGTAAATGATTTCAGAATGAGGCAGATGTTCCATCAAAAGAATAAACAGAAAACTTATCTCATAGGTTAGTGAACATAGTAGCTGATATAAATCAAACAACAAAAATAAAATCGCTAATGTACCTAAACACTCTTATATTTCTGAATAGCTCTAAATGCTGTATATGATTTTTTCCTTATTAAGCATTTTTTGTGGGACAATAAGCATAGTGCGAAAAAGAAATTGGGGAGGGGGGAGTAGGAGGCGGCTAGATAATGTATGTAACAGTTAAATTAGCAGTTTTTTCAGGGTTCAAAAGAATGTTTTTAAATGAATGGTTTTAAAAATAAATTTCACCTTTTTAAAACCAAGAAAGAAGTAATTTTTTTCTTGCTGTATTTTGAATAATCGCGAAAAATAATCCACTATTACGCAAAACGAAAACTAAATAAAAAGCTCTGATAAGAAAAAAAAAACAAAATTATATATTAAATGAACTATTTTAAACCAATAAAATCACTCCAAAGAATGGGTGTTTAAAACATAACATAATAAAAAAAAAAATATATAAAATAAAACCATAAAGTTTACTTCAATGGCCATACAGCTGTTGTAGCCAAAACTTTTTGTGCCCCACCAGTGGCATTGTGCATTGCCCACTGAAGTGGGAGACAGAAAGTGCCTGGTTCGAAACCAGGTCGTGTCTGCTGACCAAACCATTTGGAGTTTTCTGTGGTTTTCTCAAACTTGACATCAATACGGGGAAGGGGACACCCAAGAAAGACCCTCAAGTAGGGTGCCCCACCCAGGCTTAAATCCCTCGTGTAGATAATTGGCCTTAATCCAACAACTTTTTGCCCTTTCCTCAGTGAGAATCCCAACTATTGTCACTGAGGAAGGGCAAAAACCTTTTGCTCGAACCAGCTGTATGACTGAAGTAAGTGTTATTTACAAAGTTTATTATTTTATATTTTAAAACAAGTCATCAATTTGCAGTTTTTGACTTGACATCCTCGATATGATACAGAAAATCCCAGTTGCTACCATAAAGATTTTTTACAGTTAATCAACTGAAAGAAAAATGATCTAAACAACGAACAAAGCATGCAAACTAATGCAATTTTCTAAGTTCAACATATGAATATACAGAAAACTCAGTGATAGTTTTTTTTTTTCTTCGCTTATGCCATTAACTAAGGAGAGATTTCAACAGCTATTCAAAAACCAGCGATTCCATAAACTTAAACTAGTGACAGCAAACCTACGACACAATAACTGTGTTCGTTATGACACGCATAGTCTTAAAAGGAAACAAAAAATTGCATAGTTAAAAAATATTTTTGTTTTTCATAATTTTAAATTTTTGATACGGATTCAGTGTGACCTTGGTTAGAGGCATGGTTGGCAGATATTTGATGCATGACATTTTAAGCCATATTTAACCATCGCATAGAAAAACCTGGACTTAAAACTTATTTTATAAAGTTAATATTAAAATTCAATATTAACATTTAATAGGTTAAAATCATTCTAATACTAACTCAAAGACTAGATTATGATATTGAATAGTCAAACATGACATTCACAAATTTTGGATGTAGAGTTCTTAGAAAGTACTTGTTTCCATGTGTTAAAAAACTCATTTAATTTTATTTGAAAGCGCTTGGGAGTGTATGGACCAACGGATTGTCTAGCTCACACGAGCGCGTGCCTTACGGGAGTATGCGTAGCATCACGTGACACATGGTTAGGGAGAGGGTGGGAATCATCCTGACTTCCCGATTTCGAGACAGGCACATGCAACAGTTTTTTTTTTTTTTTTTTTTTTTTTTCAGGTATGGGGGTCTGGTATCATCACAATAATAGGTAGATAAATTGAACAAAATGTTTATTAATCCTAATTAGATTATACTCATGATATAATAATCATTTTAGTTACATAAATTTATAAATTAATCGTATAATGCTAGTTAGTAAAAACTAAAAGCCCCCAAATGTCATATTTTGGGTGTGTCCCCCCCCCCTCCCTCCAGGTTGCTCCAATATTCCGGACATCCGATTTTTCCATATTATGGACAAAAACTTTCTTTGAAAATTGCTGCCTTGACAAAAAGAAAAAAATACTTTTTGGAAAGTTGTAAAGATTTTTCTTATAAGTTATTTGCTTAAATTATACACAGCTCCTGGCTTCTAATTGTTTGAAAAAAAAAATGTTAGTATAATGCTAATAATCAAATTTAAACACCAGTATAACCAATTTGAAATTGTCCCCTTAAAAAAATATAATAATCAGCTTTACTGATAACAATATTTTTCTTTTTACCTTTTTTGAGAGAGGTGGGGGGACATTATGCATAATATCAATTTTGCAAGCTTTTGTATTGCTTACATAAGTAGAATTTTCTTTTTAAATACAAATTTGCAAAACTGATTTGCAAAGTTGTGTGATACGAAAGTCTAAAATTGCCACGAAATTGGATTTTTTCTGATACAAAAGTGATACGAAAGGCCTAAACTACTGTAGCATCACTTTTACAGTTATCAATGCAAATAAATATCTAAATCCCAGGATTTGTTAAAATGCATACAAAATTTATTATACATGTCATAAACTTTTTTTCATATTCCATAAAGTACTTGCTCAATCATGGGAGCGTGTAAATAGATTGAAAACTAATTAATGTTATACTTCTTTTGATTGAAAAATTGCACTTCAAGAGAAAAGTGTTTTGTAAATATTTACTCTTTTAGTCAATGAATAACAATTGTCCATAAAAGAACTAACACTATTCTCTTGAAAAGTTAATTTTAAATGTTTCTTTTCACCACCAATTATACACACACAACATAAACTTGACTCGGTTAGTGTGATCTAAGCCTTTTGCCTGTTCTTCGAATTTACACATTTGTTGCTCTCTATATCTAATTTTAATGTTATGGGGGAAATGCATTTAAAAGTCCTAAGCTTGTATTATGACAATATATTAAAAGAAAAGGTTTTCTAATGGATATTTTTGCTGGTATATTCAATTCATATCTGTCCATTGTTCTAACGTGTCTTTGGTTAGTAAAATCGGATTTCTTTTTAAATCTCAAGATCTTTAGAGAAAAAAAAGAACTAGATAGTCAAATCAGTTGTCCAAAATCAGATTCCCTTCCCCTTTCCTCTTGTCAAAAAAGATTAAAGAGACATAAACCTCCAGATTTTGTTGACACATTCTGATATGTACTGGGTGATTCTAATGAAATTTTTCTTTGTCTAGGAATCTCTGGAATGTTCTGCATCCTCTTGGGATGTAAATGGAGAAAACATTAAGACATCTGTTAAGCCTACTGATCAACAGAATGTTCTTTCAACGAATGAAAAGATTCCAAATAACACCAAGGATGATGAAAACTTAGCCAGCAAAAAGTATCTACATATGAGGAAGCAAAATAACTTAGCTTCTCAACGTTCTCGTAAGTTGAGAAAACTAAAAAATGTTGAAATGGCTGAGAGACTTGAAAAATTAGAGATGGAGAATAAACAATTAGAACAGCTTGTTGTTAAAATGGAGCAAGAAAGAGATCTTCTTAAAGAACTATTATTGCAGAAGATTTCAAAGAAGTAAATGTCGGTATATTTGTCATTTCATTGTATTATTTTCATAGAATTTCGGCTTGGTTTCTGTATGCTGGGTTTGCATGTATTTTTATTTTATGATTTACATTAAATTAACATTTTAAGAAATATTCTTTCTTACTTATTCTTGCAAACAATACACAGAATATAAACTTGGGCAATATGTACTGTTCTCATTTGATGAAAGTTATTTCAAGGCTGATGATGAGTATGAATGTACTTATATAAACTTCTCCTAATCATTGTTTTATCATTTAAATATACTAATTTAAGTACGTCACTTTAAAAACAAAAAGAATAATTTTTCACATTTACACCTCTAAGCTCTACTTAAGTTATGTTCATGTTTCTGAAATAGTGTTTTTATGACATTAATCAGATACTGCTGAATTTTGTGAACTCAATTTCCTTTTTAATGATATCAAAAAATATTGCTGGTTGTTGTAAAAGTAGTATCATTTCTAAAACATTCGCTGATATTAACTAGTGTTCACAATATAATATATTAAAAAATTTATCTCTTAAAGGACTAGATTTAAAATATAATTTTTAGGATAGTATTTCTGAATAAGACTATAAACTAATGGAAGAAACTCTTTAAAATGTTTTCTAAAAATAATTTTACTTGATCTGTCAATATTGTCAGACATAAATTCAATGTACAACATTCTTAAACTTTCAAAATATTGCCAAATATCAGTGATATGTTGGGCAATATCTTTGAGCTACCTGGGTGGTCCACCTATACCAAATTTACTAAAAAAATAATCATAAGTAAATGTCATTCTAACTAAAAATTACATTTCTATAGCATGTAGATAGATAAAATCCTGTTGATGTTTGTTATTTTTGCTGATGCTGGTCCAAAAAATCTTTTTTCTATTTTTAGCAGTCTACAGAAGTAAAAAGGTTTAGAAACACTGATCAAATAATTTCCCACAAGATTCTCTTCTGTTATAGTTAATATTTCAGCCTGCCCCAGAATTAAGTGCAATATGTCCAGTATTTAAAATAAGTCTTGAAAAAAAAGTAACATCTTTCCCATAAATTAGACATATAAGTATCTTATTGTTCTGAAAGTTCTCAAATTTTCTCGCAAGGTTGCCACTGGACAGGAAAATCCTGGGCATTTCATTTTGGCAAATGTTAGGGAAAACTACACATTTTGGCCCAAAACCTAGAAAATCATAATATTTGAACTGGAAAATCAGTCTCTGTAAACAATGTTTAACCTTACTTTGGGTAGCTAAAAATATTAAAGAACATATGCAAAGTCGATGTCATAAACATAAAAAGTAGTCTGGATTTTATCACACAGATGATCTGGAAAGTCAGGATTTTTTTTTTTAGAAATTGAGTGGTAACCCTGTCTCACCTTTATATAGTGAGAGAGAAATGAATTATTTCAGAATTATGGGTTGTTAGGAAAATTTCCTTGTCAAAATTTCTCTACCTGACCTTCAGACTGTTTTTCGTTTAACCTGCACATTTCCAACTCTAACAGTGCGGCAATTTTAAGAATTTAAAAGCACCGTGTGTAAAATAGGTTTTAAAAAAAATAGAAATGGTTTTGCCAAATTCTTTATTTTCAAGAACTTTTGAGACAAGTCTTGCTGCTGGTGTGTCCAAACTATAATTGTCATGCCTCTGGACCTTAATTCGTTTTGCTAGAACTCTAACTTTTAATTGTAAATTCCATAAATAAAACAAGTAGTCTTTTAACAAGAGTATGTCTTGGCAGTAATGATATTCTAAGTGATTCAAAATTTATAATAATTTGGGGATTAATTTATATACTAGGTCATTCAAGATGTTACACTCTTAAACTTGGGTGATTGAAATATGCTTTCAATTAGAAAAGTTAGTCAAACGAAGAATAGCTTTCAGGTATGGCTTTTTAAACATATTTTAAATATACTGTGATTTTATGTATATATATATCTCCTATATGTATATACAGTGCAAGATATTTATAATGCAAACCTTGAAACACGAGGTTTTGCATTATATAGAATTTTGTGTCAACTAGGGAAGTTTAACGATAAAATATATCTGGAACCGATAATTATGCTTTAACCCCTTAACCGTTGTATTATTTTCAAGAAAACTGTCATAAAAGTGCTTATTTCTTTTATTCCAGAAAATTGTATAAAACAAGTGCATATATAGTATATTTATTCATTTTAAGGTTTTGGACATTTTAAGCACTAGAGGAAAAAAAAAAATAATTTTTAGGAAAAGCCAACATTCAGGGTCATTGTGACTGAATGTGTGTTTTGTAGTAAGCAGGCAATCATTAAAAATATATGTTTTAAACACTAGAAAGTTTTATTAAACTTACTACGTAAAATAAGTAAACATTTCTAAAATTTTCTTTGAACATAAATAATTTAAAAAAGTAAGCTAAGATTGCATAATGCATATCACAAATACACGTGTGTTTGAGTACTGCTACCATGCATTTAAAAATGAACTATCTCCGAATTAAGTTAAAAATACTCTGGTATTGTCATCTGTTGTGTAAAATTATATATTACAAAAAAAATCCGTGCATCAGAATTGGAACGCTCCTATCTTTCTGGTGCATTTTTTTTAACAGTACTGCCCGGAAATTTGACGGGCACGAGAAATAGAGGGAGAAAGCTTAGCCCGTGATTTTGACGGGGGGGTTAAAATAATTCTTAAATATCTCCTATAAATCTTTAAGAAACAAAAATATGCAATTGAATAATTATAGTTATTTACAGAGGGGGGGGGGTTGAAATTAGTACTAAAAGCATGTGCCCTCCTCCCAACTTTGTTTAGAAAACCATTCATTTTGAATCCTTTTTTTCTTTCAAAACTTAAAGGAACATAACTATTTTTACTTAAGAATGTTATGTGCATGCCCCTGTACTTACATTTAGAAAACAAAAGGAAACTTTTGACGATGCTATGCCTATGATTTAGAAGCTTACAACTGTTTTCAAAAGTGTCCTGTTTAATATAAAACAAATCAATGTTTTTTATTCACAAAGAGGAATATTATTAAACATCTGTTTGGATAGTCAATGGTAAAGGAGGGGGGGAAGTGAGAGGTTCCTGTTTTTTTTTTTTTTTTTCCCCTTTATTTTAGTAAATGGTTCTTTTTCTTGGGCCATCTAAAATTTATTTAACATGCCAATTACTTGACCTTTTACCATAGTAGCATGAGGTGGTGTTTAATGTTTATGCGGTATTTTAAAAACAAACATTATTATACTACACTGTACACATTTTTTGCCCATGAAAATGTATGACATACTTTTTTTCATTAGCAAAGAATTATTTTTAACATGAAGAAAAATTTTGTTTACAGTTTAGTTATGAATTAAGATCGAAAGACTATGTCATGTTCAAAATTAATCCACTAGGAAAGGTGGCACGAAGAAAGATGGTGACGAAAAGAAATGTACCTTAACCCTTTCCTTCCCAGGTTTACATGTATTTTCATAACCTCAGAGTCCCAAAGACTCTCCCAAAATTTCATTTACCCCCGACCCCCTTGAGAAATTTCGGTTTCTTTTAAGGACAGTCAGTAACCAAGTTCTCACCTTTTGCATGTACACATGGAGTGCGAAGAATAGCTTATTGTTAGAATGGGTTACCTCCCTGTAATTGAGAAAAGAGCAATCAGCAGTGCTCATTGTGGTTCTATCTATACGAGCATTCTTCTGCATCTATAAGAGCATCTCTGAAAAGATTAACTACATATCATGTGTCAAAATGAGGGGATGTCATTTTTCCCCAGGCGTCTTCGGGCAATACAAGATCCGCTTTATGCCGGGCACTTACAGCTATTACAGGCTCTAAAGGGTTAAATAAATGTTGAGTTTTGCGAATGCTAAAAGTGAATCATTTTGAATATGTAAAATTGTGATTCCAAAGTAAAGGTTTTACAAGTAGAAATAAAGTTTAAATAATAAAAAAAAAATCAAGAAGTAGGTATGAAAAATAAATAAATGCATAAAAAAAAGTAAATTATTTACTTAACTAAAAAATGAATTAATCACCAGCATTGATGTATTTAAAAAAAGAGTGAGCGGGAGAAAAAAATGCTTACGCAGCACGAGATTTTAAACCTGAAACACCAGAGTAGAAGTCCATTGTTCTAACCATTTTGCCATGCCACTGAATCTGATATGTGTGTAACTTAAAGTTTTGGTGAAGTGGTTCAAAAATTAATTTTAAATATTTCTCGACTGTATTTGAGTATTGCGTTTTAGTATTTTACACCTAATAATATATTCACATTGTATACTTCCACTGTGCTGAAGATCATTGAAATCAGTTTCCCTGAAGCCGTGCCTCCTCCTTGGAAGATATTTAAAGTTAAAAATCATGACTTGCAAATTAACTGTTTTTTTACCTGAACTGATCTGTAATGCATCATGAAAGTATCTATAATTTAGTTTTTAGGGGTCATCCACTGTGTTCAAGAATGAGATTCTTCTGACTTTTGGTGGATTTTCAGCCTTTTTTCAGAAAATTTTCTCGTGAAGAAAAATCCTAATACACTGGTAAAATTCAGAGAACTTAAAAATCAAGAAAAAGAAATTTTTTTCTTTTTGAGATGAAAAAGAAAGCATTTTTGTGCCCTGGGCACTTTTCAAATTTATGTCCCTGTATACAGCTGGCTCAATTTTTGTGCCCCTGTACATAACTTAAAATTTTATCCTTTTTTTTTTTTTCTTATTTCTTTGTGTGCCCAGGGTATGTACCTTAAGTGCCCGTGTGATAATAGGGGCCTGATTAAGAATGTTCATGAAAATTAGGAAAAATATAATTGGTGCTGTATTCATTTATATTTTTCATTTTTGTAAAAGAAATGTCTGCATTTTGTATTGCAATAGACTACCGTAAAAATAAACTTCTTTTTTCTGTTAAAATTGCATCATGTGCAGAAAATTATGCAAGAGTATTCCAAATTTGTTTTTCCAGTCTTGTGACTGACATCTCCAGTGCTGTAGAAATAAAGACTCCTATTTCTTTTTTTAATTGCAATATTTGAAAGTTAGTTTAGTTTTGAGTAATAGTATTTGAGATAAGAATCTTTAAAACTTTTTTTTTTTTTAATTTTTTTATTGTGTAAAATATTGTCGATTCCTTTTCCTAATTTGATGAAAACTTGGAATCTCAAAGTTGCAGTATGTTCTTGATGCTGTACTTATTTTTAAAAATTGACATAAAATTGTATGTTATCCAGAATTGTCAGTCATAATAATATTGCACATACCTGTAGTCACGTGTGCGCCTACAAGGTACATACCCATCCCACTTAAGAATTCCGTAACCAACTTGCCTCTAACACATGCAAGATGAATTTAAAAAATTAAAATAGTCGCAGTTTACTTTCCTTTGGTTGCCTTGAAACTACAATTAATGGGTTACTTGTTATAGTTGATGAGCTAAACAATAGTTTTCCTTTACTTTTATTTTAGTCTAAAGCTCTTTGAAAGCCATAGATTTTATTCAAAAATAGTGCCTACCCATGTTATTTTCAGCCCCACCCACTAATTCAATCTTGGGTAGACCTGATATTGCAAATCAATTTGATTGCATGATAAGACATCAATCAAAAAATATATCCATCTGTCTTATGTATCACTATCAAGAATGTAGATAGAACTTTAGTAGTATATAGCTGAATAACCGGCAGAGAAGCCGGATATTGGTATGGTCCCCTCCTACAGATATACAGGTCTTGCAGCGTGATTTCATATTTGAAATATGGCAGTTTATCATCTCCTGTGGCAATTGGTCCCCCTCGTTCAGCAATGCTATTTTCATTCCCTGCATGGCTCGCAGAGGGAGGTTGTGAGTTGCAATTGCCCTCACCAGAGCATCCCAGACATGCTGTATAATGTTAAGGTCTGGAGATGTGGCTAGCCAATCCATCCAGCGAATATCCTCACTCTCTAGAAATTCGTCGACCAGAAGAGCTCTGTGGCCTTGCATTATCGTCCATTAAAATGAACTTGGGGGGGGGGCAACTGCACCCCCTGAAAATGCGAACATAGAGCTCCAAGACCTCATCTCTGTATCTCACACCAGTGAAAGTACCTTTTTCAAAGACATGGGGGGAGAGGTGTATGGCCATCCCTCATGATGCCTGCCCAGTCCATTAAACCTCCTCTGCCATAATGGTCAATTTCAGACATTGGATGGTAGGTAGCGGGTTCCTGGTTCTCTTCATATGACCATACGGTGAGAATCGGTGTGTAGGCTGAACCGGGAATCATCACTGAAGAGAAGCGTCGCCCATTGATCCATATCCAATCTCTATGCTCTCTGCACCATGCCAAACAGATTTTGCTGTTTGTAGAAGTAAGCGGGATGCAAACAGCAGATCTTATAAACAACTCTCTGTCATGAAGTCTTTTGGAAACAGTCACCCTTGATGCATGAGTTCCTTTGGCTGCATATAAGTCATGAGAGCTGAGAAGCTGTAGCATTCCTGTTACGCCTTGCTATAATGGACAAATGGCAATCTTCTCTGGCTGTCTAGGCTCTTGGACGACCTTGCCCAGTCTTTCTCTTGATGGATCCAGTATCCTGGAATGGTTTCCATGAGTTACACACGACGCTGAGCATTAAATTGACGGGAACTCTTTACAAATCTGGACTTCAGTTTGGCCCGCTTCTAGCCTCCCCAGAATTCACCTCCTCATTTCTTCATCTAAACATTTGTGGTTACTCATTTTTACTGTCACGATTTGAAATTAACCGATTGCTGCAAAATAACACTAAGAAATTTGCCAAGGTGTGCTAGTGAATGAAATGCGTTTTAACTTGCACACACTTATATAGCCTGTTTCTCTACTGCCTCCACCTACACACGTGTACGCTTGCATATTTGACGTACAAGATTTATATTTTTGTCTAGAAGCGGTTGTTTTATATTCAGTTCAGTTCTTCTCATGAAATTCGATAAAATATGCAAATTCTCTTAATTTATTTCACCAGTGTAGATAAGTTTAAGTAACCTTAAATAAGACATTTTTATTTTTTTACAGGCCGGCAATTAAGTCTTAACTGGTAACCAGTAATTAGGAAAACACTGCTGTAGATTACATGTGAAAGTATTTTAATTAACCATATCATAACTTGTCCAAAAAAGTAATTCTTTATAAGAAAAAATCAGCCAAACAAATTTAATGAAAGTAAACAAGAACTTTAATGAATGTGAAAATGTTATATATACAATTATTTCATCTGCTGAGTATAAAATAAAATTTATCTTTTTTTTTTATTTTCTCTCACCCATATAAATTTAAGAGAAATCTTTGTATTCTTATCAAATTTTCAAAACAGTTTTATTTTTTCTAAATTTACATGTTTTGAAATCTCCTGAATCAGAAAATCTCATTTTTAAAAGTTGTATATTTGTATCGCCATAACTCAAAAATAAATAAAAGCAGCAGGTCAGAATTCTGAATCTCCATTGCATTTTACATCTGGAAAATTTCAAGCTGATCAGTTGAACAATGTGGAAGGAGTTCTTGATCAAACTTTTAATCCAGATTAATGGAAGTTCATATAACCAAACAATTCAATAAAGCATCAATCATCATGAAATAATCCAGTCCATTTATATTATAATTACCGTATTAGCCCAAATATAACACGACTCTGAAATGTTTTATCAAGATAATTAGAAAAATCAATTATCTAGATCTCAAATTTAGCACGAGTCGGGTATTTAACGGGAAATGATCAGTCAAAAAATATCACATTATATTCAGGCTAATATGGCATATTTATTTATTGTACTATTATGCCTAAAGCTCAAAACTAGTATTTCAAAAATGTTGAAGACCTAGGTAAAATTTTTGGCAGCCGTTTTTCAATGTCAATATCTGTTTTTCAGTTATGCTGATAAAGGATGCACACTAAAACAAAAAGCTGAACTTGATTTTTGATATCGGGGGTCTTAAAAATAGGTAAACTTAGAAAAACACTTGGTAAAATTCCCTTCATACTCATTAAATTATAGATTTTACTGAATTAGTTTGAAATTTTTAAATTGGAATTTTTATTGTATATTTTAAGAAAAGGATACTAAAGGTGGATACTGATTCAAAATTAGCCTTTTTGCATAGATTAAGAGGGGTGTTCAGACCCCCTAAACCCTCCCCTTATGTACATTTGTCCATGGTTATAGATATGCCTTTTCCAAATTTTAGCTGTCTTAAAATAATTTTACTTGGTACATTTTTTCTGTATGTTTAAACAGGAAGTGACTTATATAATACCCCACAATAAAGTCAGATGACTACATTTTTCTGTTTAACAACATCAAAATCATTTAAAGTTTTAGTATTTTTATATTAGGTTTTTTTTAAAATAAAAATTATTTGACCTATGTTTGAGGCTGATGCTACTAAACTCACTGCTGTTATGCAAACTGATGGTGACTTCATTAGTAGCAATACTGTGAACTAGGAAAAAACATATAGCTTCCTTAAAATAGGTCACTGAAAATGACAGCTGGCTTAAAAAAGAAAAGGTCAACATAACAATAAATCTGAAATTTTATAATCATGGGAGTCATGCGCATATTGACTTAACAGTTTCATGAATTCTGATTAAATATGTGGACGCTCTCAACTTGACAATTCATTGTGGTCGATTGTAAGATATTAACTCTTTTGGGGACAGTGACTAGACATTCTAGGCATTAATTTATGCTGCATATGACAAAATTCAGAAGCATTAGTCAATTTTCCTATGTCTGTTTACTAGATAATAATGAAATTTGCACAAAAGTATAATGGGAGATAAAGCATTATGCATTTCTTTTAAAAATCTGATAGATATTTTACAGAAAAATTATCCATGCTTCATTAAATTGATATCAAAAATTTAACTATTACTCTAGGCATCTGCAAAAATTAGAAAATATAAATGTGCTTGTTCTGGAAAGGGTTTTAAATAGCTAGCCAATTGTATTTACAATTGCAAAGTGAGCTGTACTTCATTTGACAAACAATCTTTATCCATGCTTACCGATAGATTAATTTCTACCAATATTTGTAAAAATTATATTTTCAAAAATAAGAAAAAAATATTTCTTAGCAACTGAGAAAAAAAAGAAAAAATCGGGTTTTTTCCATTTAACAACTAATGACAACACCAAAAAATTCTGTCATAACTTTCAAAGTGAAAAAATCTTATCTTCCTCCTAATCTTGTTGATGACTCTGCTACACACACCTTTCTGAAGCAGTGGGCATACTGGAACTGCCCCAATGTAATTAATCATCTGTCATTCAGCCACTGCTAGAAAAGTGGTCACATTTAAACAGCGTTTTTACTCTGCTACTAGTATTATTTAATAATCTTTCTGGAGACAAAGCTGTTCTTTGAAAAGGTACATTCATTGCAAGGTCGTTGAACAGCTTTTATAACAAATTATGTTAAGACAAAAGAAACTGAATGCTTCTTCTCAAACTGTACTATGTACCATTATAAACATATATGCATTATACAGGGTGTCCCAAAAATGTGGTAACAGGCTTTAATTCTATATCCATTAAGGTAAGTGGGCAGTGTAAATTGAAAAAATGTTCAAAATAAAGATTGGAAATAAGTGTTAAGAAAAAAAATCCCTCTTGCTCATTTACAAAAAGTTAACTTTTTTAATTTGTATAGGATTCCCCATACAAAAACATTCCCAATTAGTAAAATATGCTCCATACACTAATAAGGGGATGTACCAAATTTGAACCTTTCATCAAACAATGTTGCAGAGATATCTTTAAAGGAAAATGATCAGGAACCATATAAGATTTCGAGTGTAAACGTTTTTTCTTAGAGTGGAAAAAATGATTATCTTTTGTAATTTCTGTATGGTCCCTAAAATGTGATCATTTCACATGATTTTTTCCCTTTGAGGGCCATTGAAATGTGGTTTAAGCATTATACTTATCCTCAGGGCTGGGGAGTAGCGCGCTACAAGTAGCGAAACTACAGTAGCCGCTACTTTTTTTATAGTTTGTAGTGTAGCACGCTACAGAAAAACAGTAGTTTGTAGCGCATTTTGGAAGCAGTGGTGGGAAAAACTACTTTTTTTTTGTAGCGCGCTACAACTACAGCTACTTTTCGAAAAATGTAGTTAACTACAACTACAACTACTTTTGAAATGTAGTCGCTACTTTTTCGCTACTTTTAAGAGACAAATTTTGCTAACAGATTCAGTTTGCATTACATTTATATTTAAGAATATTTATATCCTAATTAGAGAAAACTATTGATATCTTAATTAGAAAAACTATTGCTCTAATAAACAACTACCAGGGGAGTATTTGAGGAGGTCGGAGGGCCCCCTCCGAAAATGTAAAGCAATTATTAAAAAGGAGCTATTTTGAAACATTTCTTTTAACTTTAGAACAATAAAGTTTAAAATACTGAATGAGAACAGAATATGACATGTTTCCCAAGAGCGCCGGATTATCATTTTAAAAGAAAATTGGCATTCTTATTTGTTTCTATTTTCTTCGAGATTATACAATATTGTAACTTTTACAAAAATAAACTTTTGGTTTCATCACGATTCGTGGAAAAAAAATCACGCATAAAATTTATTTTTGTAATACACATACATGTTCAACTATTTATTGCTTTATATTACATCTAAGTAAGAGAAAGAAAATAAAAGTAAAACATACCTTCGGTTCTTTGATTAGGTCTTGTATTATTAACCCTTTTTGGTAATTAGATACCATAAATAAAATTTAAACATAAAATTTTACATACATAGAAACGTATACACAGTTCACAAAATTGTATATTTACAAGTCCCCCTAATCTAGTTAAAATGAAACTTAAACGTAACTCTTAAAGAAAAGACAATAATAAATGAAAACGAGTGTGCAGTTCACGGTTTAGCACAGATTTAGAAATTAACTGGATAAACCAACAAAAACGAAAAAATCATTGTAGATTCGAGGGGTGTTCTTGGGTTTTTTTTTTCCTTTTTATTGCTTTCTCAGTAATTTTGTGGACTGGTGTAAACCAGGAAGTTGCAATAGGAAATAGCATGTGCCTTCGGACTGTACCCCCTGCAAGTCCTGTCCTTCCTTATCAGCAATGTTTTTTTGTTTATGGAGAAGACCCACAGTAGACCACCGCCCTTCCCCCTTTTTTACTACCATACTACAGTTCTAGTATTTAGTGGGAGTTGGAATTTTTTCTTTTTTTTTTTTTTTTCTGAACACTTGTACACGTACATCCGAATCATTCGCGCCATACAGATTTATATTTCTATGGATCGGTGGGGGGGGCGTTTACAGATACCGGACACCCAGGGCAGACCCAACCTAATTATCTGCGATCCGACACAGATGGATAGAGATAATCTGGTTTTGTTGCCTGAAAGCGCGCGCGAAATGTTGAAGAGAAAAACGGGTGCTTAGAAATCTTGTTATAGAGCAGTGGTGCGCAAACCGGGGGTCGCGAGAAAATTTTTCGGGGTTGCCAAATTCAAAGAGATCCAAATTTATGAAAAATCTACAATTATTCATTTCAAAGAACTGAAATAATACAAGAGAAGAATCTGACAATTATTATTTTACGAGCGCGATATTCGCAATCGCTATCACGGGGCTTCAAAACCACGTTATCATGCATAGTGATCTGCAAATTGATCATGCATAGGGATCATGCATAGTGATTTTCAAAATTATTTTCCATTAAAACAAAACATCGATCTCGATTCAATCCAGAGGATGACTTACGACTTGCGATTTCCAATACAGATTCGAACATAGAAGCAATCATGAGCTCTTTGCCAGCACATATTTCACATTGACTTTTTACGATGTAAAGTTTTTTAAAACATTTATATCCATATGCATAAATAAAGCTTTGTTTTATAAAATTATGTGTTGTTTCATTAACTGATTTTTATGATGTTACAACTTTTATAACATTTTTATGGTGGTTTATAAGTTTGGTACGCTATTTTAAAAACGCGCTATTTCAATCGATGACGTCACGACACTCTTAAAAACACCCTATAAGAGCAACTCCCAGAAAGAATTTCAATGTAACTTCGTTTTCAATTAAACCAAATGTCTACTGTCTATCCAGGGATCGCAACAAAATTTTATTCAAAATAGGGGGTCGCGACAAAATTTTACACAAATTAGGGGGTCGCAGATGAAATTAGTTTGCGCACCACTGTTATAGAGCATGGTTTTTCAGGGAACATATGTTTT
Source organism: Cheiracanthium punctorium (assembly GCA_038373885.1). Taxonomy (NCBI): domain Eukaryota; kingdom Metazoa; phylum Arthropoda; class Arachnida; order Araneae; family Cheiracanthiidae; genus Cheiracanthium; species Cheiracanthium punctorium. The sequence continues at coordinate 42,766 of JAWZYV010011726.1, forward strand.
CTCTGCTTGACGCTATGACCTTATCATATTGAAACGCGAAAGGAGTGTAAAATTATGAGAGTCTGCGATAAAATAAGTGTGTTTGTGTTTCGTTACACGTCGTTAAAATTCCTGTGAAAAAATTACTAACTTCTAAAGTTTGTTAAATGATAATATTACTAAAAACGATTTTCTTTTTTTTTTTTTTTTTTTTAAAGAGCTCGACTAGCAACGTTGTTGTCTTTAGAAAAGAACACTACTTCTTTTTTGAAGGTTAAAAAATTATAAGGCTTAATTAGGTACAGGGGTAAAAAAAAAGGTTTGTGTTGTATGCGCTGCACCAATCAGCGAATCAAAGATTTAAGGGGAGCAACTGGTGCCCCCCCCCCTAGCAACGCCATTGCTGTCAAATTTCTGGGAAAATGACATTTCCATTTTATTTTATTTTTTATTTGGAGGGGGCGAGGGAGACCTTTCATAATATTAGTTTGCAAAATCAGTGCCGTAGCTAGGAGCTGACCAGGTTGGCAGGTGCCAGGGGTGCAAGCCTCAGAAAGGTGCACTTGGTACTCTTGGTAGTCTTTTCCTGCAAGTAAGTAAGAAGAAGTCTTAGAGGTACAAAATTCAAATCTTGACAATGACCCTCACAAGGAAGGATTAAAGGGGGTAGAGGGGGAATCGCCTCTCCCGAGAAAAAATAATGTAAAATATCCTATTTTACTTTCATAAAATGGATGTGTGTGTGAATCTCCCAACTAACCTCCCCGCGCCTTCCCCCCCCCCCACACACACACAAAATTGCAATTATACGTCACTGGGCCCTCATGACACCTAGCTACGACTTTGTGAAAAACAAAGAAAATTACTCTATCAATCTGAAATGTCGCGAATATTTTTAGGCATCGTATTTTACCATCGACAAACAAAAAAAATCCACTAACTTATAAGCAGATTGAGGGTCGATGCCATTCAGAAATCATACTGTTAGTCCTTCATCCACAATGGTGTAGCCAGAGGGGAGCAAGGTGGGGCATTTGTCCCTAGTTGCAGCACACAAGGGGCGCGAAATTGTACATAAAAGCTGACCTAACTGCATTTTGACAAATAGAAGGGAGCGCTAAATCTCATGTTGTCCCCGGGCGCCGAAAGCCCTAGCTACGCCTCTGTTCATCCAGGTAAAAATCGAGTAAAGGGAATATTACAGTTAATAGATATTTAAAATGTTAAACTTTTTGTACATTTCATTCTTCTTCGTAATAGTGTAGTAAATCTACATTTTTATATTTTAAAAACTAGAACACTCGAGCAGTGGTGGATTAATGCAATTTTGTCGGGGGAGGGGGCTGGTTAGTTAGAAGATTGACATATGCATCCATTTTATGGTAGTAAAATAGGATCTTTTACATTAATTTCTTTTCACTCGGGGAAGGGGGGGGGGCATTCGCCCTCTCCCCCGAATCAGCCCTTGCATTCGAGGGAAAAAAAACATTTTAGTTTAAAACAATTCTTCAACGTTAATTTCTTGTACACGAAAATGCAATTCTTTCGCAATTTCTTTCGTTAAGGCGCAAAGGGAGCCTTAAGTAGAGGGCGCAGGGGGACACGCCTCCCTGTCCACCCGAGCCAACATGGGCCTGCATAATAGACATCTTTACATAAAATTTCCTAACGAATATCGAACTCGGAAATCGAACCCTAAACCTCTAGGCTATGAGTTAACGGCGAACCCACTTCGCCACACTTATCTTTGAAAAAATTCTTAACTTGTTTGAAAAATAATTAGGGGCCACCACTCCTTAGTTGCCCCAGGGCCTCCACACCTTTAAATCCGGCACTGTCTAAGATGGTTATTTCTACAAGGCGCTTAAGTTCTAAAAAATTGCTAAGTGCTAAAAAATTTTCCTGGACCGTCAAAAAATTTGTAATTTTCTTTCTTCTTTAAAACTTAAAACACAAGGCACTGGTACTCGGGGTAAAAAATGGCATTTCAATATACTGTACTTTGATCAAATCGTGTTCTCCATCCAAAAAAATGTCTCCTAGTTGATCTAGTGATGGACAACAATAACTGTTACAGAGGAAATTGTTTTATTATTATTATTATTATTATTTCAGTATATATGAAGTTTTAATCTATATTATTGGGATATTGGGTATTACCCCCCCCCCCTACCCGTGTGATAATCTGGGAACGTCAGAGAAAAATCAGAATTAGAACAGCTTGCATTTGCATTGATGTCTAGTCTGACTGAGAGTGTAAAAGAAAAAGTAGCAGCATTTAACTTCATATTAAGGCAAGGCCCACTGTCGGATCCAGAGGGGGCATGTGCACTGCACTCCCCAGATAAATCAAGTTCAGACCATAAAAATTGACATTTTTGAACGTTAGAATACATATAAGATTTGAATTTTTAAAATATCAATTTCTGTGCATAAAAATGAGTATTTTTTGCTTTCGAAAAGGAATTTCACATATCTCTATATTGTATGCTTTTGTAACATAATTAATTTTCTTTGGTGTTTTCTTTTATTGCACCCATAAATACAGTGTAGTGTCCACTTGCCAGTATCAGGATTGACAATCATTTAGTGTCCAGTATTCAGTGAACTTCCTGTTAGGTGCTATCCTTTCAAATCGGACATGATATATAGTCGGTCCTCGCAATTAGCGAGTCCCCCCCCCATCTCCCCCAAAGACATAGTATATTTTAATGTCTTTGATCTCCCCTCGTGGGAGGGGCGGGGGAGCAATTGTGTGTTCTTTGAAGCATCCGTTCCAGTTCCAGTGCTAAGCTTATAGTCAGAAAAAAGAGCAATTGCACCACGTGATCAATCGCCGGAAGTGATGGCGCGGCAAAACAAAAGTAGCTAAAAAAGTAGCTTGCAAAACGCGCTACAAACTACTGATTTTTTGTAGCGCGCTACACACTACACTACTTTTTAAAAAAAGTATCGCGCTACACTACAAACTATAAAAAAATGTAGCGACTACTGTAGTTTCGCTACTTGTAGCGCGCTACTCCCCAGCCCTGTTTGGAAGCTACTTTTGCCGTGTCATCATTTCCGGCGATTGATCACGTGGTGCAATTTCTCTTTCTTCTAACTCCAAGCATAGAACTCGAACTGATGCTTGAAAGAACACCCAATCCCCCTCCCTCCCCTAAGTCCCCAAGGTTCTCAAGTCAACGCGTATATTTTTTTTATGTATGACCACTAGGGTGGTTACAAGTTATATGGGGAAAAAATTTTTTAATGTTATTTTTTGGAGCACCCCCCTAAAAGTTGCCAATTGACTAGAAAATGAGATTGGCAAAGTTTTAGCTCAATTGCATAATATTAACCCATGCCACATTGAGGTTGAATTCTTGAAAAATTATGATTTTTGCTAAAAATATCTAGTTTTTCCTTCATTTAGTATAAACTATTTGCTCTTCAGACTGGTTCTTGTTTTATTTCATAAAAAATGTTGTTGGTTTGAACTTTTACTCTCAACAAAACCAATATTTAATGACATTCAGTGTTTTTTAGGTCAGTTTGTGAATCTTCCCTCCAAAATCTACATTTTTGTAAAATTAGTGAAAAAAGACAAATTAAGAATTTTAAGTAATTTTGACAGTCTTTTGTATTATTTGCATCAGAAAACAAAAAACAAAAAAACAAATCAAGAATTTTCATAACTAAACTACAATTCGTGAAATATATTTATTTGATATGCATTTCTGTACTTCAGAAGAAAGATCTTGATTTGTATTTCAGTTGAAGAACATATAAGACAAACCTCTGAAGTTTTCTTCATTACAATGCTATTTTTGTTTTTTGTTATTATTTACTTTTAGAATGGACATGAATGCCCATACGTATGGGAAAGGAAGGGCTATGCCTCCCCTAGCTCCCATATTATCGTTATGATTTACATACTGGTATAACGTAAAAGTGGTTCGACACTAATACATAATAGCTTTCCGGTGCAGGACCCTTGACGTGCAATAAGACTCCGAAGACAAGAATTTTTTCGAAAACAAAGAATTGATCTCATCAAAAGCAGATTTTAAAATTCTGATTTAGAGGGTGCTGTTGTTCACTGGGATGAAAAAATGCTTCTTCATATTTTGAATAAAAAAATGTAGAGAGAATAGCGATTTTATTTAGCTGTGGACACGAAGAACAGTTAATAGGAGTTCCTTAGCTTGAAAATAATATGAGAATAACTCTTAGGCAAAAGCTGTATTTACAGCAGTTGAAGAATGGGAGGCAGTTGGTAAATTTCAGGCAATATGTTTTGATACAACTTGTTGCCTAAGGCGAACGTGCATTTTTTGTTGCAGCAATTACTGGATCGAAATCTTCTATATTTACCTTGTCGCCATCATATTTTAGAAATCATCCTAAAATCCGTTTTGATTGCAAAGTGGGCGAAGCTACTGCTCTTCATCCAGATATTTTTTAGAAATTTCAGATTGGGTGGCCTAAGTTATGCAAGACAAAGTTCAAAACTGCTATTTAAGATGAAACTATTGCATAAAGAACGCGAAATTTGCAAGAATTTTCAAATTTTCTTGCAGAACATTTAAGAAATCAACAGCTCAGGGATAACTATAAAGAATTAACCCAACATTATTTGGAGAGACTCCTATAAAAATTAAACAGACATTTCTTTCAGAGTACCTGGTGCTGTTCATTATGCCAGGTGGATGTCTGAGGCAATTTATTGTCTCAAAATACTTCTTTTCAGGCAACAGGACTCATTAACAGATTTAGATAAAAGAGCTACTACAGACATTTGTTTATTTATAATAAATATTTATGTAAAGGCATGGTTCAACACTCCCACTCAGACTTTAACCCCAATCAAGACTTAAAATTATTACAATACTGAAAATTTGATAAAGAGGCTGCAAACTTCGAAAGAAACATTATCTAAGCCTAGCCACTTTAACAAAAAATTGTAAACAATAATAATTTATTTTCTTCTAATGTGCTTCCTCTTAGATATATAACTTTAATAATCAAATATATCTAAACGTTAGTCGATCTCAATTTTATGCCTTCTTTGACCTTATTTTCTGTTCATTCTTTTACTTAAATTTCATTTTTATTAAATTTCAGATTTTTTTTTAATTTACAACCTTTATTTTGTACACAAAAAAGAAAGAAAACCGAAGAAAAACAAAAGGAGGATAAAGACGAAATATAATTTTTTCAACTTTCATTAAAAAGCCAACTTTTAAGATTCGGATCGTATCTAGTCCTGAAAAAAGCATAGATGTATGCTTTTTTTAGGACTAGATATTATCCGAATGTTACCCTCTGAGCATTTAGGAAATGGACAAATAATCTAAAGTTGTTTTTACAGTACAATTTTCATGCAATTTTTAAATTATTAAAAAAAAAAATTAACAGGAAGATTTGCAATTATTTAAAAAAAAAGGCTTCTAAATTCATACAAGCTTTAATATCAAACATATTTTATGATATCTCAGTATTACAAATGATTATTATTATAGATGTGATGTATTGCAGTGAAAACTGGAATAACGTGGACAGGATTTGACATGACAACCGCTTGGAGGGTTAAATCTGCAAGTTTTTACACAAAAGTGATGTGTGGCCCATCAAGGCGGGAAGTTTTCTTCTGAAACGAGATCAACACCCGTGTTTCTAGACTCAATTTTATCCATTTTATGGTGGAAAGATTGCTTTTTTGCGAAAAACCACGATTTTTCTAAACTTTAACCTCAACACGGCACGGGTTAATATTATGCAAATGAGCTGAAACTTTACCAATCTCATTTTTGAGCCTATTGGCAACTTTTTGTGGGGGACCCCCTCAAAAATTCGAAAGTTGATTTCTTGTGACCACGCATAACTTTTTATGGAGTATTCTGATTTTGATAATTTTTTTTTTATTGGAAAGGGTATACCCCGAAGTTGGTCCCATATAGATTTGGAAAAAAAAATTCCAACCCTAAGGGTAGGAAAACAGGGGATGATTGATTTTTACCATTCTCAGTATTATTTGTAGACATGGGTGCCCATAAGGGGGGCCAAGGTAGGGCACTTCCCCCCCCCCTAGAGTTTTAGGTTAATGTCTCATGATGTAAACAAAGGGCAAAACCAGAACTAAATTTGTTAAAAGTTTGAAATTTGCCCCCCTCTAGAAATTTTTTTTGAAGTTTGCCCCCCCCCCCTAGAAAAATTCCTATGGGTGCCCATGTTTGTAGAATTGCCAATCTGCCATAAAGAGGACCAAAAAAGGACAGGGAGGTCCGGAGGTCCAAACCTGATCATATTTAGACAGGGCCTCGAGTCACTGACTGGATTACTCGGGTCACCCTTTACTATACCATACCAAGCATTTTAAAATACTTTCAGAGTCTCATTATCACACGGGCGCGAAAAATAAAATTGTTGATAACTATCTACTTGAAAACATCATTTTAATTCGTATTAAAATATAGCATTGTCACAATGCATTTTTACAACAGTAAATACGAATTAAAGTGATGTTTTCAAGTAGATAAATATCAACAATTTTATTTTTAGTAAATTTCCGTATGATTTTAATAACTTTGCTTGAAACAAATAAAATCTTGTATTTTTTAATTGTTTTCCTCTTGTGATTACACAATGTTATTTCAATATTATATCAATGTCCATGCTGAAACAATGCGATAGAAAACTGAACAAAATCATGTGGAAACGACATTGAAAGTTCACGTGGAAACAACATTGTTGTGTTGCTTGGGATCTGTGATGGAAGAAGGCCAAGAAACAAAAGAAAAAAAATAGCTGGTCGCTATGAATTTTTAAATTAAAAAATTAAGCATGTAATATGATATAATCGGTGATCTATCAAGACCTAGAGAAAGAATCACTAGAAATAGCACCCTGTGAAAGAAAAAAATAAAACGAATCTTGAAAAATGAGCCCTGTACACATTATCCTTTAAGAATATTACTTATGGTGAAATATGGAATACACTTTAACGATGTATTTTACAAAAATTCATAATTAATCAATGGTTTTAAGCAAGAATTGATCAAAACTACATTGTCTTCTATGTACAACTAAAATAAGAAATTGAAACGAATAATTATTCAATTAAACTTGCGAGTGATAATAACGTGGACTGTGGAGCTGTCACGTCCCCGAAATTCGGATTTTTGTTTACAAAATTATAATATTGTTTCATATTAAATTCAATCTTTTCCAATTTTGCCCCCCCCCCCTTCATTTTGTGTGTGTGCGCGCACGAGCCCAGCAAATGGCATTTTGAGTTTTTTTTTTTTTTTTTTAAATAAGTGATTATATAATAATGATAAAATTGCAATTGTTAGCTTTTTAGGGGCCGTGGTTAGCCCAGTGGTTAAGGCATTTTTCTAATTAAAATATCAATAGTTTTCTCTAATTAGGATATAAATATCCTTAAATATGAATGTAATGCAAATTGAATCTGTTAGCAAAATTTGTCTCTTAAAAGTAGCGAAGTAGCGACTACATTTCAAAAGTAGTGTAGCTAACTACATTTGTCAAAAAGTAGTTGTAGTTGTAGTTAGCTACACTTTTCGAAAAGTAGCTGTAGTTGTAGCTCTCTACAAAAAAAAAAGTATTTTTCCCACCACTGCTTATCCTCATATCTCTAAGATTCGCTCAAATTTTATGTCATCTCATTAGTGTATGGAACACATTTTACTAATTGGGAATTATTTTGTCTGGAGATTGTATACAAATTAAAAAGTGTAACTTTTTGTAAATGAATGAGAGGGGTTTTTTTCTTAAAAGATTCTTATTTCCGACCTTATTTTAAACACTTTTTCAATTTATACTGCCCACTTATTTCTAATAGTAAGGAATTTAAGCCTGTTACCGTCTTTTTGGACACCCTGTATAATTTTTTGGAAAGTTTTTTTCATAGTATTGAGCATAGCTAGATAATATAGACGCACGCCGTGCGCGGATACATTCGCGAAGAATTTCGAGGTCTTGCGGATAGTTTTTCCGTTTTTTTTTAAATAATGGAGTACAATTACCTAGAGAAAATATTTTCTAAGCAACTTTAGCGCAAACGCGATATATGTAGGTGTGTACGTACATATAGATATGCTCATTGCTTATACATATTTTACTGACTACGTCTTCTCCGTAGAAAATCTGAGAAGCTTCGCAGATAATCGCCCGCGCTCAGTGTGCAGCATTGTGTTTAGGTCACGTGTGGTGTGCGTTCCTATTACGCGTTCGACCTATTTGTGATGCGGCACGAAGGAACACATTTCGTCCTCACTCCGGTGCATTATGAAAAGATGCTCTCTCCAGTTGTCTCCATGGTCTGCTCGCACCGTTCCTGCGGCGCATGCGTCTTGTTTTCGAAGCTTGTCGGCAGTAACGATAAGGAATACATGTGGTGTTGAGATTACAATAATACAATTCAATTCGTTTGATCTTGTTGCGACGGGCGAATTTATAGTTTACATTTACAACGAAAACTATTGCAAATTTTACCGTTTTTTAATTACGCAATTTAATTTTGCAGATACTTTGGGATTGTGTGCGCAGATACTTTTTTTTTTTTATCTGACTATGGTATTGAGATTATATTGTAAAAGGAATGATCTCTTGGCATTGTTTGAAATTTGTCGAGTCATTTCTTTAAAAAAATTCCTGAAATTTCTGTCAGTTAAGTCTCAGACAGAATTGTATTTCATTATTTTACTTTTCGAAGTTTGCTTTTTTTTTTTTTTTTTTTTTTTCCTTCTTACAAAATATCCTAACCAAATTTATCCTACCAGTAGCTTTCACACAGCTTTGAATCTTATGACACAGATCAGAAAAAATATATATTACATTTGTCTTTGTGCCCACTCCCTCTAGTATAGGCACCCTTTTCATGTTATTCCTTGTCCCCGTGAAAATTAGCAAGAGGAGTGTTTTCTTATCAGTCTTTACATTCTATCTTATTTTGAACATTTTTTTTTTTTTTTCAATTTACATTGTCCGTTTATCTTTAATGAATAAATAGTTAGTTGATTTATCTGAAGAACATCTTGCCACAGTACTTTAACAACAGCTTCAAAAACAAACAAAATGATATGGACTAATATTAAGTTAAGCTGTATGTCTCATGCAACTTAGAAAAGAATTACAAGTATAAAAACTGCCTTCAAAAATGGTCTGAGGAGTTAGCTGTCTTAAAATAATTGGGGAGGGGGGGGGGAATTGCCAAATTCCATATGTTTAGCTTTTTTTTTTTTTTTACTAAGTGACTCATAACTTATAGATTCATTCTTTGAAACAGTTCAAAGTACAAATTGTAAAGAGGCAATCTAAATTTTAACATCAGCACATTTTAAAAAATTTTAAAGCTGTTCAAAATTTGCATGATTTTAAAAAAAGAACAGTGTGTCACCATCTTTTTTGGGACACCCTGTATGTATACATTATAAATATGTCATGAAGCATCTCACCAGGAACATTGTTAGGAATTTTTTTTCAAAAGGGGGCAAACCTTATCACATGCAATCATTTATAAGCATACAAAATATTCGCATGACAGAAAAAATTAACTTTGTGTGTTTTGGAGAGTAAACTATAATAAATAGATGAAAGCAGACAAAAATCTTAATGAAACTTTATTCTGTGCTTTATTACAAAAATTTTAAAGCATTATAACAGTGGAATAGAACACACGATGGAGAAATGGTTTTTCAACATGAAATGGAAAATGCTTAGTATTTTGCCTTTTCACTTAAAAGGCAGATAAAAGTCAATTTAGTTCCATTAAAAGTTTTTTATCCATTAAAACAATTTTTTTAACAGTTTGTTATGAGTTTTGAAAAAAAAATCTGCATTTTTTAAAATACACAAATTAATGGAATGGATCAACACTGCTTAAAGCTTAGAGCTGCAGCTTGTCAGAAATGGGTGAACTTAGCATCCTCACTATATAGGCGACTTGATTTGGCTTCTCGAGCGATTACCAAAGCCATTTTCATTGGACCCTCGTCGGCAACACGAAAAATGGTCTGCATCAATCTAGTGTCTTCCATAACTAGAGGGTCATAATGAAATCCGTTATGTATAAGGAAGATTCTTCTGGACTTAGGAAAATCTTTTCCAAAGTGATGCATCTTCAAGCTTATAGTATCAACTACAAGTATTTCAATACAGAATCTTTCGCTGAGTATTGCCAGCTCAATAGCTCCACCGCAGTAATTAGGATTTTGGATTAATGTACAATAATCCTCATTTGGCATTCCCAGAATGGCCTCTGTATATTTCTCTGGATCACTAGAAACCACACGAGCAATAATTGTTCGTAATTGTTCTATTTTTTCTGGACTTGATTTACCGATTGACAACGCAAAATAAATGCTTGCGAACATAGATGAGTTGTTTGATGGGACAACATGTCTCATCATAATACCTTCACTTAATTCATTAGATGCGTCAAAAAGTGTGGCTGGGTTCGGTAATTCATTTGTTTGTACGGCTGTATCAGAAACTTTTGCCTGCTTGCCAGTACAACCGTAGAAGATTTCGATGCATTCCGGGGTTACATTAGTCACTTTGCTGATTTGTTGTTTTAATTCCTTAACTGTAGTGTCGATGGTGACATTCTTCATTGCGATTGATGTCTCTGCTAGTCTATGTAAACGAAAAGAATCTCCTGAAGCCATAACCTACAAGAAAAAGTAAAATATATAAATATAATCACATACATGTGTGTTTTGTTAACAATATATGAACAGCAGGACTGTCAACCTTCTGTAGCCAGGTGGGGATTATGGAGGTTTGGTGTGTTCCTCCCCTATTGATTCTGGAGATCAATTATCTACTTATATAATACACTAGCATATGCGGTACTGAGGTGGTCCAATGTCTGGTAGACTACTCTATCTGATGTGACTACATAGCTCTTAACAACTTTTTTCATAAATATGGCACCAAAATCGTCAGTATTGATACACTGGTTAATGGCAACAGCTAAATTTATTATTATTTAATGTTAATTTAATTATCATACGTGACAGTTTGAATGAAAACATTTTTTGAATATTCTGTTCTAATCTATATGCAAATTGGTGAGGTTTGAAATTAAAGCATTCAATGCTGTATTTTTAAGTGTGTAGATGAAGAGTTTCCTGACATCATGCAATTAATATTTTGTTGTTCATTACTGGTTGAAATATAAGAGACAGTTGTGCATTAAAAAAAAAAAATTATATTTACAATAAACAATAACATGGAGAACTACATGCTGTTTGTTCAGCAACTTGCGTGTGTGCCCAATGAATAAAATATTCCATTGTAAGCCAAATTTCTTTAATTTTTCCAAATAAATAACTAATTTTTTTTTTTACGACACTACATTTTCAAAGTGCAATGGCTTGGGCTGCTATGTTTTTTTAGGCCTCGCAAAGGACCAGCGGTAGCATATTTTCGAGAGCCCACTCACAGCGATGGCTGGACCCAAGGATGTTTTTTAAAGTCTTGCACAGAACCAGTGATAACATTTTTTGAAGGTTGGCCCCAGAGTGATGCCTGGACCCAGGGATGTCGCAAAGGACCAGCGATAGCACATTTTCTAGGTTGTCCCCCACAGTGATAGCCGGAGCCTGGGTTTTTTTTTTTTTTTTTTGAGTCTTGCACGTGATCAGCGATAGCATGTTTCTTTTGTTGTCCTCAACAGCGATGGCCGGACCCATCGCTGTTGAGTTGAAACAACACAGGGATGTTTTTTGAGTCTCACAGAGGACTAGTGATAGCATATGTTATGTGACTCAGTATGCATTAATTTACTGATTCTTTTTGCCGTTCTTGATTTGAAAAATCTATATTTATAAAATGCTAACGTATTCGGTACCAAAACCAATGAAATTTCTACACTGCGAACACAAACAATTAGGTGTAAACACATGTGGAAAAATCCAAATTAACAGTTCAATGACAGCAAATAGAGCAACCTATTTGTTACTGGCTATTTTTACTTACATATGTTATGCAGTAGCTAGATTACAAAATAACAATAATGCATATGCAAAAATGCAAGATCTTTCGGATCTTTTCACAGCTTAATATTGAATTTACAATACTTGGCATGTTTATCACTCATCCCCCTCTCAATAAAATGTCGCTGTGCAGTTGGCTAATGCACATTTTAGCCATTTCCTATTTTATATTATTGTATCTAAGGATACATAGTATTAAATAACTAGAAGCCAAGCCCGTTGAGGGGGGGTAATTACAATGGGCAAAACAAACTGAAATCGTAACTTTCCTATCAAAGCCTGGTGACCTTGATGTCATTGTCACTCGCAGAGCCTAATTTTGTCATGCAAATGGTTAACTTTTTTTACCTTCAGAAATAAAATAGAGCTGAAAATAGCAAAACATCGCTTTAAAATGAGGGAACGGGTGGATTTTCAGATTTTAAAAGTAGCTTTAAATTGTTTTCTATGTTTTTGTACGTAATTATGAAAACTTTGAAGCAGATCGTACAAACGGTATTGTGCTTTTTTATCGTTTTGAATTTTTTAATCTTGGAAAAATGGCAGTAAAAATTTTATCGTAGAGCAGATTGTCAGAATTGTTAGTCAGTGATCAGTGTAACTATATAGTAGGATGCAACTATACTATAGACGCCACATTGCTAACTTTGGCGCATTGACACTGATGTTATTAGACTAGAAAAGTACCCATTAGAGAAACCATGGAGCTAATGAATGGATCAGAAAATGGGACTAAATACTAATTTGAGAAATCCTGCAGCTGCTGCAATGGACGATATCGATACAAGGCTATTTCAGTCACATGTTGGTGGAAAATATAAATATGTACCAATCAGATAAAAGGAAGAATCTATTGTCAAAGTTGATTGGTTGAGAGTCACATGTTGGTTGAAAAATGATGTCACAACAATATCGTCCATTAAGAAATGTTTCTGTAGGAATTTGTACAGTGCGTTATCACTTAATACAGTATTTTTATAAAACAAATTCAAAATGGCTGACTATGAACATTAACCGAATGGGCAGATAGTTTTCTGTTACTGCTAATAATCGAGGGATTTATGAAATGTTATTTTAAGAAATGCTCGAAGACGAGCTGTACGAGCAAGTCGCAACAAACTGAAGAAAGAAGATGAATGCATATCTGCCAGCTCTTCTGGTTTTAACAGAAGACTTCAGTTTTTTTAAGCTATCTTCTGGTCTTCTGCCAGAAGATGAAATCTTCAGTCTTTTTTAAATTTTTAGTCGATATATTAAATTGTATTACAAACTGTGCAAAAAAATTGTAAATTAATAATTCTTTTACAAAATAATTTATTAAGGTAATCATTTCAACAGCTAACAGCACAATGCTGTAGTATGAGTGAGGTCAAAGCATTTGTAAGCAAATCTTTCATTGATAGTTAACAAAACTTCATTTCGTTCTTCCCTCAGTGATTCATCATTAGAAAATTTGTTAGTATTGAAAACTAAAGATTGAAAATAATTTTTCTGATGAACTATTAGTAAAAGCTAAAAAAGCTACTTCGAACAAGATAAAAAAATCTTAATCTGTTTATTTTTCAACATAATTTGGTTAAAAATAAAGTCAAATTTACATTTATTTGTTTTTTATTTTTGTGAAAATACTCCCTTTTTTCATTTTATATAAAAAAAATTCAGGTAAGCTCTTTTCTCAGGGGTGAAACTTTTCCGGGAGTACCCCGGAATTCCGGGTTTTTTTAGGTAACACACCCGGAAATTCCGGGGTTGAGTTTTTTCTGCTTTACGGTGCATTCTCCAGGTAAGCACTGCGCACATCTTGTACGCGATCGGCCAGCCATTCTTGATTGGCCGATCGCGTACGGCACGAGGCTGGGAGAAGCATAGCAACGGTACCTACTGTGACGTCACTGGCTTCCTGTCCAATCATGGAGAAGAAAGTGTTTCTCCTAGCTCCGGACTATGAAAACTATTTTTTCTCAACTCCATGGCTTTCAGAAGGGATTGCTGTTCGTGAAGAGATCTGAAGTGATTATGATATTAGTAGTGTTGTGTTAGTGTTAGCGGTTGTTATATTGCAATTAGACTCCGAGATGAGGTTTTTAACAGAAAAAGATGATTTGAAGGAATTAGAAGCAGGTATTAAAAATAAATTTGTATGGAAATGGTTAGGACATACGGATCATAACAACGAAAAAATCGATGTGTGGTGCAAGAAGATCAATGTCCCAGGCACATGTTTCTGCACGTGTTGTAACGGATCGGTTCGTTATGCTTCTGAAGGAGTAAAAGCATTGATGAACCATTCGGGTACTATTACCCATCAAAAAAGTAGGGCATCCGTGAAGAATACACAGTACTTAAATTCGTTTTCTTGTACCTCTGGAGAATTTCCACCTGACCGAACAGTGGATCTCGGAACGAGAAAATGCCGAGCTGAAGCGCTGATAACCTCGTTCATCGCCGAACATTCATTGCCATTTGCACTGGCACCTGAACTTTTACAGCTAGTTAAAACTTTGTCAAGAGACGCTAGTTCTTTAAATGCTCTTCAAATGAGCCGTGTCACAGCTGCTTATAAATTGAAGTACGGCCTAGCAAAGACGATTAAAGAAGAGCAGTACAGTACTTTACAGAGCACATTTTTCTCTCTGAATGTTGATGAATCAACAAACAATGCGCAAGAAAGCATTTTAACGATCTTAGTACAGTACTATTGTGAACATGAAAAAAAAATTTTGCTACGACATTTATCTACAATGAAATTAGATGCCTGCTCAGCCAACAACATTTTTCAAGCCATTGTACAAGTAATAGAAGATAATAGCATTCCTTGGAACAATCTTGTGAGCATACTTATGGATTCGTGCAACACGATGCGTGGTGTAAAGAATGGTGTGGAAACGCAAATAAGAACTAAAAAAGCTTCCCATCTTTTAGATATAGATGGGGATACTTGCCACACAGTTAATAATTGTGCAAAAAAATTTACATCATCATTTTGAAATATATAGAATTCTTGTGTGATGATATATACTTTGATTTAAAAAGCTCTGACAAACGAGAATTGTTTTTTGAATTATGTATTGTTGTTGGTGTTAAGCCACTGAAGCCCCTTTCTCGACCAGAACATAGGTGGTTGTATGTTTTAACTGTTGTGGAAAGATTAGAATATCTTTGGGATGTTCTGATTTTATTTTATTTTTCATGGCTGCCTAAAGATGATATGGAAATATTCAATGATGATTTGGAGTATTTAACTGAAAAAAATAAGTTATCTCCTTCTAAAAAGTCTGAAATTAAAAGGATTCAGTCTTCCCTTCAGAAAAACTCTTTGACTCAAGATGGCAAAAATCGCAAGATGAGGATTACCAAGCGATTATTTGAACAAAGAAAGAAGACACTTCTTCACTTTGGCATCTATAAAGCAGTCCTTCCTCTGTTCAATCGCTATATAAAGCAATTCGAAAAGAAAAGCACTGCTTTACACCAGCTTTATGTTGAGCTTTATGATTTAGCAAAGCAGTTTTTAGCTTGTTTCGTTAAGCACGAAATTATTTCTGAAGAGGACACAGTCGAAAATCTTCTTAAAATAGATTTAAAAGAATCTAACAATTACCTACCTGATAATATGTTATTTACAGGTACTGGTGTTTCTGAAATAATAAAAAACTCAAAGAAAACTGATCCAACAGTTGTAGAATTTCAAAAAGCATTAAAAAATGCTTATTCAAATTGTGCAACATATATGCTGCAAAAGCTGCCTCTGAAAAACTGTTCTTTCATCAAATTTACAGGATTAGATCCTAGTCTTCGTGGATCAATGACTGTGTTTTCAGCATTAAGTAAATTAGCTGAATGTTTACCTAATGTTATTTCTAAAAATGAATTATCAGAATTAGACAGGGAAATTAGGTCATATCAGATAGATTCCCACATTAAAAATATAGTTGAAAGTGATATTGAGAATTTTTGGACTGCTATCTTTAAAATGAAGCAGGATGATGGACTAAAGTATCCCTGCTTGTCTAAGTCCCTTATTCAGATAGATTTAGTAGCTACTAACACTATTGTTTAGTTACTAAATTTAGTAAAGTGGATTCAGATAGAATTTGGAGGTGGAGATACTAAACACGTGACCAAAACAAGCTGCTAAAATCACGTGACCAAACAAGCTGCTAAATCACCGACTAAATAAACGCACGCCTGTAACAAGCGCTCTGATTGGTCTACTAGCTTCCCTGTTAACTTATCCCTACATTTTCCCTGACTTCCCTTGGTGTTGGTCACGTGATTTAGTACTAAATGTATCTGAATCCCGATTTACGAACATTTAGTATCTCCGCCCACTTACTAAGTTAGTAACTGAACAATAGGTTTAGTAGCTACTAACGCCCTTATTCACCAACCAGGTGTCAGCACTAGAATCACGTAGCACGAGTTTCAGGACTAGCACGCGGATTAACGACAAAAGGTATTCACCAAAAAATTTGAACCCGGATTGGTGTAATCCCAAATCTGACACAGTCTTTTTGTAAGCTTGTCTGTGATTGGTCAGATTAATTTGAATTCTTTTTTTGGCAACACAGAACAGATCCTAGCTCATGTTTTGATGATTTGTTTACGAGTGGTGTTCCTGATATTTTTTGTGGTATTGAAAAATACAAGGATATAATAAACAACAAAATTACGAATGCCGTCAGCAATTCTGAAAAAAAAGGCAGCCAGTGTGCATGATAAAATTTAATTCAATGGTCAATCGACATCGAGCTCTGTTATTTAAGGTTTGATTGTAATTGAGAAAAAGCCGTCCAGGTCAGTATATATGCAGCTTGCTGCATTGTTTTGAATTTTTACTTTAGATATTTGATAATGGTTCTTATTTACGAGTCTGGTTTTATGTTCTGATTCAAGCTTGAGGCAAATATTATTACATAAGATTGTATTTCATTTTCATTTAAAAACGACTGTTTTAAGATTTTTAAAATGTAGTTTTGATTCAAGTTTGTATAAAAATGCATGTTGAATTTGTTTCTTTTGAAATAGAGGTGAAATGAAATGACTTTTCAAGTATAATAAAATGTTTCTAGACTATAATTAATTTATAAAGTACAGTTATGGAAGTGTTAACTATTATTTACTGAGAATGAAATTATAAATGTTCGAATTAAGCATGTTTGTCATGGGTTTTATAAATTACTAAAGCCAAAGGAATCAATTTTTACTTACTACTTAAATTTATCTACATATTGCTGTTGTTTCATAACAATTGTTTTAATTGCTCTGTTTACATTAATTTATGAGTTAATTAACATGTTCAGTTATCACTTAATCTAATAATTTTTTTTTTTTTTTTTCAATGAACAGAAAATTAAAATTTTGTATTTTTTTAAGACTTAGAAGTTTTTATCTTTGTAAAATTGGCTATTATTTTAAAAACTGTAATTCTTTTTCTCTTAGTAAT
This sequence comes from Cheiracanthium punctorium, assembly GCA_038373885.1. Lineage (NCBI taxonomy): Eukaryota > Metazoa > Arthropoda > Arachnida > Araneae > Cheiracanthiidae > Cheiracanthium > Cheiracanthium punctorium. The sequence goes on from JAWZYV010011726.1 coordinate 60,196, forward strand.
TTCAATAAAGTGTAAAAGCATGTCCAAAGTGTCACGCTGTCTTTCATGCTTTGGGAATAATACCGTAAGTGGGGGCATGTTGCCAAGCCAGATGTCGCCAAAGCTTTTACGCGTTGCTAAATAAGCCAATCTGCAAGGATTGTGCTTAGAATATATGGAGAACTGTTTTAACGGCAACCTTAATGGGTTAGCCGTTGGCAACAAAAAATGAAGCCAACTAAACCTGCCCCCTCTTACGGAATTATTCCCCATGCTTTTGTTTTGTGGTTCTATTGGGGCAGTCATTAAAAACAATTTACAATAAGATTTCTTCCCCTTTCAATAGTTAACAGGTTCTTTATGTGTTATGTAAAATTTATTTTCTTTTTTATTTATACAGTATCATGTGAAGTCATTGTCATTTACTGCTGGGGATGATTCGATAAGACAGAGATGGCCTGAGGGGTGTGCGGGGCCCCAGGCGAAGCGCAAGAGCGGGGCCTCTTCTCTATCATGTCTTATGAGATAGCAATAAAGTGGCCCAGGAGCGGGGCCTTAGGCGATCGCCTACATTCTCACCCCCCTTGGGCCAGTCCTGGATAAGAGGGGCAATTCGCCCAGCATGAATCAGTTGCTAGTGTAAGCAATAAGATATTTTTGTGACGGCTTGGGAGACCTGATGTCGTATGTGACAGTGTGAAATGTGCAGCTTCTTGAGGGCTGAAGTCAAGTTTGAGTTTTGCGTGCTGCACATTGCTATTATTTTGCACTATGAATTTATAAATTGTTAAGTGATGATTTGTTTATAATCTTATTTTCCTTCTTTAGCATTGCAGCATTTTTTTCCTCCTAGAATGTGATCAATGCAGTTTGTTTTTAATGCCTAATGAGTACTTGTACAATTTTGCTGTAAATTTGAAACAGCAGCATATTGTACAGGTACTTTTTCGGCTTGTAAAATCAAGAGTCATCTGCTCAATTGTTGATGCAAGAGAAAAAAAAAATCCATCAGTATAAGAAAGAGCTGAAGAGAGACGAGAACTATGATCCCTCTGTGTGAGTATGATGATCTATTAAATCAAATTTATAAATATATTGTATGTATTTGGTAAATAAAAAGTTGAAAAAGTTTCAGTAAGTTTTTATTTGTTAAATGTCTCGTATAGTGCGTTTAGACCAGGGTTCGTGAATTTTTTTATTTTTTAAAAAAAATCTAAAAAATCGGATTTTTTTTATTTAAATCAGATTTTTTTAAAGATGTTTTAAAAATTCCTAATATGAATTTATTTTGCATATTATAAAAGTAGATAGATAAACAAATTTTAATATGAAACAAACATGACAATTCAAATCAAATTTATCATGCAAGACAACAAACTACAGCACATAATATTGGTTCATTATGAACATTTGACCATCCATCTATACTAAAGTTAACAATTTGTCCACTTAGGTGCTTGGAACATTTTTCTTTCTCTTGATCATATATATTATCAAGTAATGCTCCACCTATTTCTACTTCATTTGGAGCAGTATACCCTGGCCTTAAAGCAGAAATCATCTTTTTAAATTGGGGATGATTAACCTGATGAAAAGCAGAATTGGTGGCATAAATATATCTTACCACTTCCTCATCTAATATTTGCTTTTGAGTTTTAGTGGTCTTTATGACATAATCATTCATGCTGTTCTTAAGAACACCAACATCATTTTCTATCTCACTGATTTTTCTTTTCATAGATTTGGCTGCCTCAGATTTTGTACAAGTTAAATTGTTCTCAATTGTTTCTTGAGGTTTCTCACTATTAATATCATTTCATAATCATCAAAACATTTATCTACATGTGCTTTCATTCTGGCTACTAATCCCATCATAACTTTTCCACAGTTCTTGCATTTGGCTTTAACACCTTTTCCAGAAACTGTCTGCCCTTCATTAAAGTACATCCAAATATTATCTTTCTTCCTTCCTGACATTATCCTTGTACTTTAGCAATAGCTCTCTGAACACGGAATCCTAAACAAGCGTGTTCTAAAATCTGAAATAATTCTAGTGTTGCCAATTTTCCTGATCAAATTTCTTTTGTTCTCACACTGTCACACTCAAAAGTCACTCCCCCCTCCCTTACCTTGAAGGATTCTCTAAACCACTGCAGTGCCATCCATTCTATCAATACAAAATCCATTTTTGAAAAAATGATTGTAATCACTGATTTTTAAAAAAAAAAATCCCTTGATTTAAATCATGATTTTAATCAACGAACCCTGGTTTAGACTACGTTCTTATTGTAGCTATCATTCTTAGTTATGACGTCAGTTAGCGACGATAAAACCAGTTTTCTGTAAAATAGCACACATAAAAATGGCTATGTATCAAGATGATTGTTTCAGGTGGTACAAAAGATTCACCCTTCTTCAGTTGCAAAAATGCTCCACTGCATCAAAATTTACTATTTTGAAAAAAGCTAAAAGTGCTTAATTTTTTTTCCTGTTTTCTTCATGTGATAAAAATGTAATTTGAAAAATCGTTAAAAGTGAAATACAGTAGAACCCCGATCTATCGTTCCCGCATTCATCGTTTTCCCAGATTGATCTTTTTATTTCTATGGTCCCTGCACAGATTGTATTTGAATAGCGTTAAAGAAGCCCGCATGTATTGTTCGACCAAAAGTGACTTTCCCGCATTCATCGTTGTAAAATATTTCTCCTGACCAAAATGAAATTGAATGTTAAGAAGTGGATCCATATGGCATGGAAACTGTAATTGTTTCTTGGTTCATTGATGATCAGATGAACAGTGGTTGCATGTTGAAGAAGATGTAAATAGCCTGAAACTTAATGATTATAATTCCATTAATCAAGACGGTGAGGCATGCGGTATCCTAAACATGGGAGAAACGTGTGATAATGCAAAAAATGAATGTAATGGAAAAGCAGAGGATAATATTCATGCCGATAAGGCTGAGAGTACACTAGTACGAAGTTTGTCTGAAGCAATAATGGTATTTGAAACTGTATTAACGTTTTTATACAAACATAAAATCACACGAAAGGTGCAGTATTGTAAATCTTGAAAATTTACCGTTTAATTTTTAAAAATAATGAATAACCCCATATAAAATAACTGAAATTTTAAAATGTATCATTTAATGTTCGATTTATTTGTTTTACAATTTTGTAAGAAATTAGTATTTGTTGCTATACGTGTATGCATAAAGATTGCTTTCTACTTATTTTGACTTGAACCCGCATTTGTCGTTTTTCCTCATTCATCGTTTTTTTCTACGCACCCCATGAAAAATGATGAATCGAGGTTCTACTGTATTTTGATTTAAAAAATTACATTTGTTGTTTTAGAACTTATTATGTATACTACGTTATTTTGCAGTACAAAATTTTAGGACAGATATACTGCTGGATATTTGTAATATCTGGCATATTTGCCAAATGCAGTATGCAGAATGTTGCATCCCTAAATTTACTAGTTGAAACAAAATAACTAAACTTAATAAACAACCCAACAAAGAACCCAAAACAACCCAAAAAAGAAAAGAAATCCTTAACGAATATTTCAATGTAAGTGTAAAAACATTTTTGTAAATCCCACAATTTGCTGTACAGCAATTAAAAAGACTGACAATCAGTGGTCCACTTTTAACCTAAAATAACTACAATGGGTTAAACAATTTGCAGCATAGCAACTCAAAAATATTCAACCAGTCTATACATAAAATTGGACTATATTCCGTATACGGTGCTGTTTACATTTTGATGTTTTGTTTACAAATTGATTTGGCGTTGGCTCTGGCGCCGTCATGGGCGATGCTCAGCTGGAGTGAAGTACTCTGCCGGTGATTGTTTAGACTAGTAACCAAAGAGAAACACTGGGTGTTTTGAAGTATGGGATTTTCATTCAGTGCTAATTGAATAACGATAGTTGTTTGTTTGTGGCTGGTGATAGAGTGGATTAAGTTAATGTTTGAGTTTCCTTGTGGTTTTGATTCTGTTTTATCGTAGGTTAGTAAGCGTATCGTAGGTTAGTATTGTTTATCGTAGGTTAGTAAGCATATCGGGGAATTTCATCGTCAGTATATAAATACTGACCCATGCACCCCATGTAAACATGGCGACTGTCGCCAACCATTTTCCACGATCAGCACATTAAAATTGCACATATATTCCACTAAAAAAGAGCAATCAGTGGACCGTTTTTAACTAAAAAAACCTCAGTGGATTCAGCAACCTATTTGTACAGCTATCTAAACTAGGCAACCAGTGGCCCGTTTTTAACTAAAAAAACCTCAGTGGATTCAGCAACCTAGTTCTACAGCTATGTAAACTAGGCAACCAGTGGACCGTTTTTAACTAAAAAAACAACAGTGAATTAAGCAACCTAGTTGTACAGCTAATGTAAACTGGGCAAACACTGGCCCGTTTTCAACTCAAAAAAACATCGGTGGATTAAACAACCTAGTTTTACACCTCTTATAAAGTCAGTATGATTAGAATAGCACGTAAATAGCACTTACGAAAACATAAAACACATCGAATATCAATTTAAAATTCACATTAAAAACCTTAAACATTGCAAAGATTTGTTAAAAAAGAGCACTTACCTTTATTTTTTTTTAAATAACCGCTCAGAAATGTCCCCAACACCCACTGGCTTATAACGTAACACCAGCATGCTTTCTTTTATTTAGCTCTATATTCACACCATATTTCTATCAAACACACACAAAAGAACGCTCCTTTTCCTTTCAAAACATAAAAAAACTCCATATTCCACATATAAATACTGACGACGAAATTCCCCGATACACTTACTAACCTACGATAAAGAGTCCGTAAAACAGAATCAAAACCACAAGGAAAATCAAACATTAACTTAATCCACTCTATCACCAGCCACAAACAAACAACTATCGTCATTCAATTAGCACTGAATGAAAATCCCATACTTCAAAACACCTCCTGTTTCTCTTTGGTTACTAGTCTAAACAATCACTGGCAGGGTACTTCACTCCAGCTGAGCAGCGCCCATGACGGCGCCAGAGCCAACGCCAAATCAATTTGTAAACAAAACATCAAAATGTAAACAGCACCGTATACGGAATATAGTCCATGTGTGGAATATGGTGTTTTTTTTATGTTTTGAAAGGAAAAGGAGCGTTCTTTTGTGTGTGTTTGATAGAAATATGGTGTGAATATAGAGCTAAATAAAAGAAAGCATGCTGGTTTTACGTTATAAGTCGGTGGGTGTTGGGAACATTTCTGAGCGGTTATATAAAAAAAAAGGTAAGTGCTCTTTTGTAACGAATCTTTGCAATGTTTAAGGTTTTTAATGTGAATTTTAAATTGATATTCGATGGGTTTTATGTTTTCGTAAGTGCTATTTACGTGCTATTCTAATCATACTGACTTTATAAGAGGTGTACAACTAGGTTGTTTAATCCACCGATGTTTTTTTGAGTTGAAAACGGGCCGGTGTTTGCCCAGTTTACATTAGCTGTACAACTAGGTTGCTTAATTCACTGTTGTTTTTTTAGTTAAAAACGGTCCACTGGTTGTGTAGTTTACATAGCTGTACAACTAGGTTGCTGAATCCACTGAGGTTTTTTTTAGTTAAAAACGGACCACTGGTTGCATAGTTTAGATAGCTGTACAACTAGGTTGCTGAATCCACTGAGGTTTTTTTAGTTAAAAACGGTCCACTGGTTGCTCATTTTTAGTGGAATATATGTGCAATTTTAATGTGCTGATCATGGAAAATGGTTGGCGACAGTCGCTAGAGCTTGGCCAAGCTCCAGCAACTGTCGTCATGTTTACATGGGGTGCGCACCGGCTTGTATGATTTTACCATAAAATTAAACCATTTAACTAAACAAAAGCACTTCCTCAAGTTTCACAGGCGTACGATCAATGGCAGATCTAGAAAAAAAATTCTGTACTCCCAAGAGATAAATGCTGTGCCTAGAATCAGCTGGTTGGGTTAAATCAGTCTTCTTTTCAATGTGACCTCACAGCAAGAGCACCATCATTCATTTTTTATTTCATAAAAGAATGGTAGCTTATATTTCCAGCAAAATAGCAAGTGTGAAGCAGAATTACATTTATATCTGCTCCACAGGCCTGCCATTCAGCTAGTAAAACCAATTTCAGCTAGTGAGTCAGCATAATTTATTATATATAATAAATTAACCTATGCATTTAAAAGAAATTCTATGGCATCATCAAAATATTTGAGTATTACTATATAGATAGAAATAAACACCTAGGTGGTTTTGTGCACCGTGTTAATTATAAACAAAGTAAATTATAATATTTTAAAATCTTTAATACATGTAGCACATTTTGTAAAGCATGCATTTTAACATGTACTAATTAGATACGACAGCTTATAATAGTATATTTTAAGCACTAATACAGTAAACGTAGAGAATTTAAATTAAAAACACGTTAAAAAAATCGTACGGATAAAAAAAAAATACTGTATAACCTGTATTAATCAGAAGTATTAGAAATATATGAGCCGTAAAGGTTTTACAAAAATAGAGTATGATCAACAGTATATAAAGACGAAAGGAAACAAAACTTTAAACATACAATGAAACGGTAGCATCCCAACTCAAACGAAAACAAATACCCGTAACTCTGATTAGATATTCATAAAAAGTCACAGAGCACACAATCCTTCAAAAGCAAATTTCTGCTGTGTTTAATCTGCATGCATTTGTGCAAAAATTTATATTTAAATTAGCGGACTACTCAAATCAAATCAGAGACTCGCCGTATTGGGTCGTTCTAGAAATGTAAATAAATATGGCAGAGTTACAGCTTCGCTGAGCCCCTGAGCCTTCACTGCACATGCGTTGAGCGCTGTTTCAATGCTAATCCTCCGAATTCGGAGGATTAATTTTCAAGTGCTAGATCGGGTTTTGACCGGGTGTTAGTTCTAGTGTTAGGCGTGGTGAATACCGTTTTTCAACTAACCCTCGATGTAGCACTGCCTGACGTGCTAGCACGCGCATCAAATGTTTGGTGAATAAGGGGGTAAATCTATCTGCATAGTAGCCTAAATTGGTAAAATCAGTGTTGACATGTTTTCATGGGCCACATGTTGAAGGTGCTTTCAACTTAATGGATAATATTGTTACAACCAAAAGAACTTCACTAAATGTTGAAAGTTTAGACTCTGCACTGACTGTAAAATATTATTTGTTGTCCAAAAATGCTTCAGGGGTGAAACTTTTCCGGGGGTACCCCGGAATTTCCGGGTGTGTTACCTAAAAAAACCCGGAATTCCGGGGTTGAGTTTTTTCTGCTTTACGGCGCATTCTCCAGGTAAGCACTGCGCACATCTTGTACGCGATCGGCCAGCCATTCTTGATTGGCCGATCTCGTACGGCACGAGGCTGGGATAAGGCTACTATAGGGGGGGGAGCTGACTTGCCCGGAATTTTGGTTCGAAAGTTGTGTCAGGCCGCCATATTGGATCGTACACCCAGTCTTTATGTGATTCTTCTGATTTGACCTCAAAGCTGCCCGCTGCAAGAGCACATTCATCTTTTGAAATTTTTCAACTGCACATCTTGTATCATTCATTTCCTGAATGAATCATGGACATTACTGTTCACTCTTCATAATACACAGAGTCATTGACTCTGCTGTCTGCGTGCATACTACTGTTTTTAATTAAAAAGAAAATGTTTTAAAGTCTTCTGGACAATTTCATGACATTCAAGTTTTACTCTTTCCTGTCTATTCTATAACATCCTTAAACTGCCTTATGCATAAAGAAAAGCATCCAGTCTTTATGTGATTCTACTGATTTGACTTCCAAGCTGCCTGCTGCAAAAGCACATTCATGTTTTGAAATTTTTCAACTGCACCTCTTGTATCATTCTTTTCATGAATGAATCATGGACATTAATGTTCACTCTTTATAGTATAACAAGCCATCGGCACTGTAGTCTGCATCTATACTATGGTTTTTAATCCTAAAAATTTTTTAAAAACTCTTCTGGACCACTACGTTACATTCAAGTTACTCTTTCTTGTCAATAACATTCTGAAGCTGCCTTTTGCATGAGCACATTTATTTTAAAATTTTTCAACTGCATCTCTTGTATTATTCTTTTCATGAATGATTCATGAACATTAATGTTCACTCTTCATAGTATAACAAGCCATCGGCACTGTAGTCTGAATCTATACTGTGGTTTTTAATTTTAAAAATATTATTTAAGTCTTCTGCACCAATTCGTGACATTCAAGTTACTCTTTCCTGTCTATAACACCTTGAAACTGCCCTATGCATAAAGAAAAACACCCAGTCTTTATGTGATTCTTCTGATTTGACCTCCAAGCTGCCCGCTGCAAGAGCACATTCATCTTTTGAAATTTTTCAACTGCACCTCTTGTATCATTCATTTCCTGAATGAATCATGGACATTGATGTTCACTCTTCATAATACATCAAGTCATCGACTCTCCAGTCTGCATCCATACAATGGTTTTTAATCCTAAAAATTTTTTTTAAACTCTTCTGCATCACTTCGTGACATTCAAGTTACTCTTTCCTGTCTATAACACCTTGAAACTGCCCTATGCATAAAGAAAAACACCCAGTCTTTATGTGATTCTTCTGATTTGACCTCAAAGCTGCCCGCTGCAAGAGCACATTCATCTTTTGAAATTTTTCAACTGCACATCTTGTATCATTCATTTCCTGAATGAATCATGGACATTACTGTTCACTCTTCATAATACACAGAGTCATTGACTCTGCTGTCTGCGTGCATACTACTGTTTTTAATTAAAAAGAAAATGTTTTAAAGTCTTCTGGACAATTTCATGACATTCAAGTTTTACTCTTTCCTGTCTATTCTATAACATCCTTAAACTGCCTTATGCATAAAGAAAAGCATCCAGTCTTTATGTGATTCTACTGATTTGACTTCCAAGCTGCCCGCTGCAAAAGCACATTCATGTTTTGAAATTTTTCAACTGCACCTCTTGTATCATTCATTTCATGAATGAATCATGGACATTAATGTTCACTCTTTATAGTATAACAAGCCATCGGCACTGTAGTCTGCATCTATACTACGGTTTTTAATCCTAAAAATTTTTTAAAAACTCTTCTGGACCACTACGTTACATTCAAGTTACTCTTTCTTGTCAATAACATTCTGAAGCTGCCTTTTGCATGAGCACATTTATTTTGAAATTTTTCAACTGCATCTCTTGTATTATTCTTTTCATGAATGATTCATGAACATTAATGTTCACTCTTCATAGTATAACAAGCCATCGGCACTGTAGTCTGCATCTATACTATGGTTTTTAATTCTAAAAATATTATTTAAGTCTTCTGCACCACTTCGTGACATTCAAGTTACTCTTTCCTGTCTTTAATACCTCAAAACTGCCTTATGCATAAAGAAAAACATCCAGTCTTTATGTGATTCTACTGATTTGACCTCGAATCTTCCTGCTGCAAGAGCACATTTATTTTTTGAAATTTTTCAACGTCATCTCTTTTATCATTTTTTTCATAAATGAATCATGGACATTACTGCTCACTCTTCATAATACACAGAGTCATTGACTCTGCTGTCTCTGCGTGCATACTATGGTTTTTAATTTTAAAAAAATGTTTTAAAAGTCTTCTGGACAATTTCATGACATTCAAGTTGCTCTTTCTTGTCTGTCATCCTGAAACTGCCTTATGCATAAAGAAAAACATCCAGTCTTTATGTGATTCTTCTGATTTGACCTTGAAGCTGCTCCTTGCAAGAGCACATACACTTTTGAAAATTTTCAACTGCATCTTTTGTATGGTTCTTTCCATGAATGATTTACATACTATTTATTTTTGTAGTTTGCTCTTCATAATACCTTTTGCCACTGTCTCATCGACTTGGCTCACTGTATACATGCAGTAGTTTTAACTCTAAAAATATTTCATTTAACAAGTCTTCGACTATTTTGTACCATTCAAGTTGATCTGTTTTTTGTCTATAACAACATTCTTCTGCATACAAAGAAACGCCCAGTCTGAATATAATCAATATGTAATTTATCCTTTCATAAATATCCCAAGGACTTGTTTATCTGCCATCGTTATCATTATACATATTCCTAAGATACCTGCAGTGCTGTCTTCTTCATGGGCACAATCATCATTTGAATTTTTCGAATTGCATTCCTTATTTCATTGGTTTCATGAATGATTAATGGACTACTGATTTTTCATCCTGTGAAATTTTTTCATGACATTCAAGTTTTATATGTTATTTTGTCTATAAAACACATCCTGATAAAACCCTCTGCGTACAGAAGAATTTCTAGTGTGGTCAGTTTGTTAACGAATCACCCTGTATGTATATATTTCTACTTCCATGTGCTTCTTATTTATTCGTAGTCATATTATCAAAGGTGAGTCAAAGTAAGTTATATCTAATCTCCTTTTAAACTTTTTGTTCATGTGTGTTTTCTGTATTTCAGGTTCACTACTGTTCCTGTTCTTTTCTACAGCTACTCTAGATTTATGAGGAGTACTCAATGCGTTTGTTGGAAAGGTGGCAAGATGAATTATGTGCGCATTAAATTAATGCTTCTTAAAGTCATCTTGGTAGTCATTTAAAAGTTGTACAACTTGTTTTTTGTATCTTGTATTTTAAAATAAAGATTTTGATTGCATTTGTCAATTAGCCTCTTTCTTGACTATTTCCTGCCCCCACACCTTGATTTCTTTTTTTCATTTTAAATGGATGAATAAATTGAAAAACGATGTTTATTTGTTCATTTATCTTGGCTACTGTTGTAGTATAAATATTAAAGATTATATATTTATTTTCCATATTACAAGTTTTTCAATTAAATATTGTGTGATCTTGGCTTCAAATTTCAGATATTCCAAAATGGAAAAATCACATTGGCATTTTATTTCTATCTATACAATTTTGAACCACAAGTTTTAAAATCTTTCCACAGTTTATTATGGAACTAGTGTAAAGGTTTTTCATATTCTCCCCTACTGCAAACAAAAATTGAGGAGGTAAACTGAATTGCCAAAATTTTTAAAGATCATATGAATGAAAATAGAATTAGCTACAAAATATATATTTTTGCTGTCTGAACAAATGTTATTCAATTTTCCTAGCCTTTAAATCCAAATTCTACAAAGTAAAATAAGGATATAACATTTTCACTTTTTACACATTAATTTCTAAGAAAAGTTGTCATTCTTCATTTCGAGAATTTGACTATTCCTGCAGGCATCGGCAAAAATTGGAGAATGCAATGAAAACAGTCTGGACATATATGAATTAAAAATAGTTGAATATTATGATAGGTTCTTGATTTTGTTATCTATTAAAACTGCAAACCAAATTTTATGTACTAAGTATTTAAAAATTGCAGAATAATAATCTCTACACATTAACAAATTTCTTCGTTGATTGAAATATTGCAACAGCTGAGGTTCAATAATGCGAAATTTGGGACGAGTTTTTTTTAGCAAAAGAATTATTTGACCTATAAATTACAGTTATAAATAATGTTATTCATTATAAAATAACACTAGAAAGCTTTTCAGTTTTAAATTTTCATTAAATTAAATTTTAAAACAACTACAACTGAAAAAAATTAATAATTGTATAATTCAACAAAGTTTTCTCTGGTAGTAAATACTGTATATTTTCAACTATTTTAAATGTTTAAGAAGTTAAATCTTATTGAAACACCAATTATAAACACCTTTAAAAAAACAAAAAAATTACTATAAATTATCTCGAATATCCCCTTATGTTTATTATTTTTATGATTATTCAGTACTATTAATTTATTCTTGTATAATTAAAAAAAAACGGTTGCTGATTAAAGTTTAATAACTATTATACAAATTTATTTTATGTATAGAAATTTAATAATCAGACCAAAATTCTTATATAAATTATATATATAAGTGTAACTATTAAATAAACTTTCTTAAAGTTTTACCAAGCCGATAAGGTAGATATGTTTTAAAAAAAAGCGTAAAACAAAACTGAGCGCGCAAACTGATATACAAAAAAGATTGCGAGCTCGTAACGAAAACGACGCCAAGAACGCGATAACGCGCCAAGCAAAACAACCCCCCGCTTCACCAGTTCGACCCAATATGGCCGATCGGTCGGCCTGTGTATAAAGGGGTTCTAGGCTGGGAGAAGCATAGCAATGGTACCTACTGTGACGTCACTGGCTTCCTGTCCAATCATGGAGAAGAAAGTGTTTCTCCTAGCTCCGGACTATGAAAACTATTTTTTCTTAACTCCATGGCTTTCAGAAGTAATTGCTGTTCGTGAAGAGATCTGAAGTGATTATGATATTAGTAGTGTTGTGTTAAGGCGCGTTTCCACTTGTGTCGTTAATGCCCCAAATGCCGTTAATTCCCCGAAAGTCGTAACGCTAAAGTAGAATTCCGTTTCAACTAGCTTCAGTTATCTCCTTTAAAAACCGTACGTTCCTCCAATGGCTATTAGCGATTTCGCGCATGCGTGTTTAAACTTTTATCTGTTTCCCGTTTTTCTTTTAAATATATCCCCATTTGTTATTTTTAAATACAGAAGAATTTCTTAAATTTGGAATTCCAATTTACGAAATTAGACCTTAAAATAACAATAAATCAGTATTCGAAAGAAAATGTTTTAGATTTTATTAAAAATGTTTAAAAGAATAGCATCTTTCTAATAAGCAATATCTCAGTAAGTGTATTTTATTTTTAATACATTTTTCTATTTTAAAAAAATTTTAAGTCTTTTTTTTTAAACTTTACCTGATTACAACGATTTTTTTTAATAATACTGCAGGATTTTTTATAATCTGGAAATTTGTGTTATGCAGAATCGGTAAGTCCCGTCGACTTTGAATTTGAAAAATTCTACTGCATTTATTTAAGGGACTTTTTTAGTTAGCACATATTATACTAATTTTAGGAGGCTTAAAAAAAAAAAAACAACGGTACAGCTTTAGTATGGTCCCTTTGGCGCGATTTATTTTTGGCGCGATAACGGCGCCAATATGGTAACCCCTCCGGCAGATGTTCCGGAGCGGAGGAGCTGGACATGGCAACCCTAGGTGCGTGATGTCGCGGTTTCGCTCCAGCGAATAGGGAGCGTTTGTTCCTTTATTAAACTTTTGGAGACCCCTTTGCCAGTATTTCGCGCGGGAGCTTCGAGTGGTTGAACCGCCATTACGCTTTATGGTTTTATTTTAATGGCTTTATTTTAGATTAAATTTTATTATTTAATTATTACTGAAATTTAAAATGGATGTTCAGGTTCATACTGACTGTTTATATACAGTTTTGTATGAATAAACATTCTTTTGATAGTACGTTTCAGGTTAATATTTTCGTTCTCGATTGTTTATTTGTTAAGGGTAGAAGCAACAAATAATTACGTTATTAATATTTTATACAGTGAAATAATTTTAGATATTTTGATTTTATTATTTCCATATTGCAATAATTTAGGGATTTTAATCAAGGTATGTGATAAGCATTGTTTGTTTTTGTTATTATTACCTTTGTTTATTTGTTAATGGTAGGAGCAACAAATAATTCCGTTATTAATATAATATTTGATATTTTGATTTTATTATTTCAATATTGAAACAATTTAGCGATTTTAATTAAGGTATGAGATAAGCATTGTTCGTTATGATTTGAATTAGTTCTTTACTTTGCTTACGTAGTCTTGTCAGAATGCTAAAATGTATTTTAATTTTTTTGTCTTTTTTATTTGTTATTTTTGTGAGGTATTGCCTTTAGAATATTATTTGTTTGCATTGTTTAATTTAATCTACTCAAAAGAGAAAGGGGGGGTTGAGGGGGGGCACAGCCCCCCCTCACACAAAAAGAAAAGTTATTAAATTTTATTAAACCGAATCTATATGTACATGTAAGCTTGTTATCTGTTTAATTTTTTTTCATAAAAATATTTAAAAGCCATTAAAATAAATCATAGCAAAATTAACGGCAACGATCAACTATCTCGGAACCAGGGCCATCCGATCCGCCATATTGTTTACAATTGGCATCGGCAAGACAAACTTGGGTTGGCGACAAGATTTTGTCGCCAAATCAAAAAATCGCCAAAAAGGGACCATACTAAAGCTGTTCCAAAAAAACCTGGGTGTCAGTATTTTAAAGCCTCTAATTTATGGGAATCATTAAGTTAATTGAGCTGTTTTGATAGATTTAAAAGGTAGCCACATTTTCGATAAATTTAAGTACTGCATGCTGTATTTTACTAAATAAGTAATTAACAGAATATTGATATCTGCTTTTCGTGTGTTTTGTAAATTTAAGAAGTACATTATGTTATTAATTTAATTTCAGTTATCTCTAACATACACTAAAAGCATATAACTATTTCTGAAAAGGTTGTATTGTATTTTGTTATGATAAACGTACACGAGGAGTATTTCGTATTGCCTATCGAAAGGGGGAGTGCCTTGTGCGGTGACTTTCTTAGTGCTTCTGAAGCGTATTTACGTTACATCATGAGAAAAACCGTCCAAAACTCCAAATTGTTAGATAATCAGCTGTCCGGTAGATCAGAACCCTGGACTTTTATACTTCAGTTATCTACCCCGTTCAGTACTATTATTATTAAATGTACTATTAAATTTTACTAAAATTAGAATCAAACAAATCTGAACTAATGTTATTAAAGCATAATATGATTATCATATGGTGTAGGCTGTTATATTGTTGTAGAGAAGTTTTACCTATTGCCTCCCCCCCCCCCCCCAAAGCAACGCTTGCAAAAAAAATTTCAGGGTTTTTGAATGTGGTCCAGTTTCACCCCTGATGCTTCTACTTTTGAAGTATTTGGAACAAAAAATCCAATGGAAGAGCCCATTGCAAAAAATTTTGCTCAAAACTTAATGAAGAGCCGGTCATTTTACCAGCAGACATTGGATAGTCAAAGTAGTAAGAAAACTAATAGTGATAATGAAAGCGAAATTGAAGAAATATCCTCCATAACAATGGCTTCGTCTGCTGTTCCATTGTCCTCAACAACTGTTTCCTCTACTCTTCCATCCTGTGCAACAATTGTTTCCTCTACTGTTCCATCCTGTGCAACAATTGTTTCCTCTACTGTTCCATCCTGTGCAACAATTGTTTCCTCTACTTCTCCATCGTGTGCAACAATTGTTTCCTCTTCTGTTCCATCATGCTCAGTATCATTACCTGTATCTCAGAAGCGCCCTCATTCACCAGCAAAACAAATCAAAAGAAAGCAGGCGAAAATAACAAATTTATTTAAAAAACAACTTCCTAAAGAGTAAAGGACTCTGGATTTTTTTTTTAAATAGCTTGCAATACCTCATTTGCATTTTCTAACAAAACATTCTATGCATGTGTATTATATTATTTTGTATGTATTTCATTTTCTTTTTTTTGTATAAAAAGAAGCATTACAATCAGTAAAGAACTGAAGGTAGTAAAAAAAAAAAAAAAGTACATGCCATCTGCACCAGCCTTTTTATGTAATGATTATGAAGGTATTTCTGGAAATACTAGTAAGTTTTTATTATTATTAAATGTACTATTAAATTTTACTAAAATTAGAATCAAACAAATCTGAAATAATGTTATTAAAGCATAATATGATTATCATATGGTGTAGGCTGTTTAATATTGTTATAGAGAAGTTTTACATATTGCCTCCCCCCCCCCCCCAAAGCAACGCTTGCAAAAAAAATTTCAGGGTTTTTGAATGTGGTCCAGTTTCACCCCTGTTTTCTATTGCTATTTAATTTTGTTTTTATTTCTATACAATATTAATATAAAAAAATAAGAAATGGTGATATACACTGGGGGAAACAGTCTATTGTTCTTAAAATATTTTTTTAATTTTATTTTTATCTTCTGATTTTTTGTGAAATCTTCTGTTTTTTCAACCCGAGTCTTCCTGTTTTTGGCTTAAGGAGGTTGGCAGGTATGTGAATGTGAAATGATTCATTAAGAGAGACGCAAAAATGAAACTGTTGATCAGCGAATGATTGGGCTTAACAGTCACCAGCAAAGTGAACGCCAAGCAATAGTGGTCGATATTCAAGACCTTGATCGTGTTGATGTTCGAGAACACCATTGCAGAAACCTAACAGAACGCTGCAATTTTTGCCAAGCCGTCTATCGGAAAGATGAAGAAATCAGCAGCAAAAAATTTACAAGATGCTATCATGACAGTAAAGTGTCACTGCCATCGCTTTATGAGACCCCAGATGTTTTGACAGATTTGTGTAGTGATTCTGCCAAAGGAAAGAACTTTAGATAGCATATTAGGTCATACAATGCTGCTTTAGCCTTTGCATCAACGGGGGCTGAAATAAAATTGCTTCATGGAAATGGACCATATTGTGTTTCCGAATTCATGGACAAATTTATCGCTTGGTTTCACGTCTGTATTCAAATGAACACAACATGACTGGATATGGACAACTTTATATATTTGATTCATGTGAGACGAATGATTATCACATTCAGAATAATGAAGGTTACTTGTGAACTGGTATGTAAAAATTGGAATACTTATTACGAAGTATTAATCCCTTTGCTGAATCATTCTTACAAATGCACGAATACAAATCAATCCAATTGCAAATGTTAAAATGCTTTTTATGGAACAACAAGACTCAAGCTAGATAATGCACCAACATCTAAACTGAAGTTGCAGCCATATTTGTTGGAGATGACGGTAAGCTTCCTGCAAATAGACATTTGCATTTATCCTAAGGCTGATAACTGAAGGAATATATCTCCTATGAACCATTGTTGTGACCCTATAGTTTATCCTTTGATGTTCCCTAGAGGTGAGAGTGGATGGTGTGATGGAATGGAGCATGTTGAAGATCATTGTTGGCTAAAAGAATACAGGTGACTCAGTTGCAATACTATGCATACTGACTTTTAATTCATAGTGGTTTTAGCATATTGCACAGTAGTGGGAAACTGTTAACAGTATATTGTTGGTGCATATGTTAAAAGTGAAGGTTCACGATTAAATTATATCTGAATGAACCAAAAAAATTTGTATAGAGCTGTACAGTGGTCTTTTAGATGCCCTGGAGATCAGTGCTCAAAATGCAAATTTACGAGCTGGTAAATTAATGACACTGCCATCAACATTTCCAGGCGGTGCAAGATATATGCAGCAAAACTACCAAGATGCAGTGGCAATGGTACGTAAATTTGGATGACCAGATTTATCACTTTCACCTGTAACCCTACTTGGCCTGAAATCTTAAATGCAATTGAACATCCTCAGCAACCAGAAAACAGACCAGATATCATTTTTGTGTTTTCAAAATGAAACTGTCTGAATTATTAAATGATATTTTGAAACACAACATTTTTGGTGTTGTTACTACTTATATATACGTAATTGAATTTCAGAAAAGGGGCTTACCTCACACTCATTTTATTAACGTTAGACTCAGTATTAAAAATATGAACAAATGATGATATTGACAAGTATGTGAGTGCAGAGTTACCAGATATTCATAGTAACCAAGACTATTTAAAATACATGGACCATGCAGTACATTAAATCCAAACTCTCCATGCATGAGGAATTCAAATGCATACTGCAAAAAATATCCAACAGAAAACAATGACACAACTGAACAAAATGTTAATGAGTATCTTGTTTATAAAAGAATGGTCATAGAACCAGTGAAAGTTGGTCGGTACAATATCAATAATCAATGGGTTGCACCATATAATCCTTGGTTATAACAGAAATTCAATGCCCATGTTAATGTCAAAATATGTGCTTCAATAAAGAGTGTAAAATATTTGTACAAATAGGTATATAAAAGGCATGATGCTGCTCCTGTTATAGAGCAAGAGCCCGCGGCTGCCAGACCTTCGTCATAGTATAAAAGTTGAAACCTTCTCTGTGTATATTCCCCAATAGAGGTAGGAACAATCAGCCACTATAAAGTTTGGATGGTCGTGGCTTTGGCAGGTAACACGTGGCAAAGGTGTATAAAATTGCAGAAAATTTTCGTCATTTCATAAAGCTTAATTTTTTTATACGTTCTTTGCAGTACTAGAAATCACTTAATCCCTTGCCAGACCCTTTTCCATCATGGCAAACCCCCGCCAGACAACCTCAAAGTCATGGAAAACGTAATTCTATTTTCGTCATTTCATAAAGCGTGACTTTTTTATATGTTCTTCGGCGCAGTACTAGAAGTCACTTTATCCCTTGCCAGACACTTTTCCATTGTGGCAAACCCCCGCCAGACAACCTCAAAGTCATGGAAAGCATAATTCTGTTTTTGTCATTTCATTGTTTGCCCAAAATCTTACCATTTTTCATTGACCTTCACGTGTTTTGTAGAAATATTGCCAAATTTAACGCCGAAAATAGCTACGTATTTTGCAGAACTCTAAAACTGTTTACCGTAGAATGTTGAAATTTTGTATTTAGAACTATTATAACAGCTAACTGCGCATCTCTTTTTTGATTGCTATCAACCGAGTACTTTCTTTACAGGGTTATCTAAGACATAAAATACATTAAGGTCTATATACACTTTAAATTCATTATAATGATACTGACGTCTCTAGTCATAGCCGAAATAGTGATTCATCGTGATGAATCACCATTTCGGCTGTGACCAGAATCTCGCTAACTATCTCAAGTCTTCAGCTTTTGGTGAAGTGTCAAAAACAAATCTTTCAAATTGAATCCAGCTTGGAGATATCGGAAATATTTGGCTAGAAATCGCTAAACCTTATTATTACTGCAGTATTTTATGTCTTTCAAACAAAGTAAGTTTTGATGAAATGCACCGAAAATATTTATAATATAACACACGTAGAAGAAAGTCGTGTGGTGTCCATATCAGATTTCTGATTAAGGTATTAAGATGAAAATTATTCTTTTAACTCATAAATAATTCTATATAAAAAAATTATCCAATAAATCCGACTCCATAACTTTGAGGTTGTCAGGCAGGGGTTTGCCATGATGGAACAGTGTCTGGCAAGGGATAAAGTGCTTCTAGCACTGTGCCGAAGAACATATAAAAAAATCATGCTTTATAAAATGACGAAAATAGAATTGTTTTTCTTGTAACTGTGTGTTGATAAAAAACATAAGAAACTAAAAGTGCAATTAAATTTCTTTAATTAAAAACTTTTTGAAATACATTGAATAAATGTGCTACTAGCTTCGTAGCTATCTTGCAACTGAAATGAAAAGATCGAGCGCGCTGCAGCATCGTAAGAAAGTTCAGAAGTAGCAGTATAAAATGTGCTTGGCACTTTGTGACAGCTTGACATACTTCGCCGCGGGAGTTTACGAACACAACAGTTTTCCATGACTTTGAGGTTATCTGGCGGGGGTTTGCCATGATGGAAAAGTGTCTGGCAAGGGATAAAATGATTTCTAGTATTGCGAAGAAGAATATATAAAAGAATTAAGCTTTATGAAATGACGAAAATATTCTGCAATATTATACACCTGTTACCTGCCAAAACCATGGTCATCCAAACTTTATAGTGGCTGATTGTTCCTACCTCTGTTGGGGGAGGGATATGCGCAGGGAAAGTTTCAGCTTTTATACTATGACGAAGGTCTGGCGGTCGCTGGCTCTTAGACTATTAGGCTGCAAAATGATAATGTCCATCATGATGGAATTTTAACCTTTCTTGATGGTAGGTTTGTAAGTGCTCCCAAGGCAAAGTGGGGCTTGAACAAGTTCTCCATGTCTCACAAATCCCATGCTGTGCAGAGATCAGCAGTCCATTTGCCAGAACAACAGAGCATATTTTTTTTAAGAAGTGTGGGAAGAAAAGTCTATTGCACGAACCTCAGTTAAAGAAACAACTTTAACTGCATTGCTTCAGCTGAACTGCACAGATGAAGGATATCGAAACTATACCTACCCTGACATTCCAATTTACAATGCCTTTGACAGGAATGAAACAAGATGGGGAAAAAAAAGGCAAAGGGAAAAAAAAAAATAATTGGAAGAATGCCAGTTGTTAGTATACAAGATACTGAGCGATATTATCTCTGAATGTTGTTATTGCATAAACCTGGTGCTATGAGCTTTGATGACTTAAAAACTTTTCAAAAAATAGTGTACAAAACTTACAAATGTCATGCAAACTGCTCGGGTTTCTTGAAGGAGATGAACACTGGTATTAGACTTTAGCTGATACAGCAAGAACCCATATGCCAAGTTTTTTAAGAATGCTTTTTTCTGCAATTTGTGCATTTGGAGAAGTAGAAAATGTTCCTGAACTTTGAGCTCAGGATAAAGATTCCCTGTCTGAAGATTTCACTCGCCAGTATTCTGAAAAAACTGGATTTCAGTATGCTCTAGCCTAGCTGAAATAAGTACATTCATCAAGGCTTAAGGTTTGAGCCTAGAGAAACTCCTACTTTTAAATTCAATAACAAATATTCACAGCCCATTTTCATTTGATTTTATACAAGAACAAACTAAGGCCTGCATTAACACTGAAAAACTAAATGCAGAACAAAGATCTGTTGTAGAAAGTGTTCTTTCTGCAATTTATGAAAATCATGCTAATGGCCCCAAGCATTGTTTTTTTTTTTTTTTTAGATGGACTTGCAGGCACAGGTAAAACTTTTGTTTTTATAACATTGCTGCATACAATTAGAGGAAGAGGTGATTTTGCTATTCCTGTTACATCAACACGGATAGCTACAACTTTGTTACCAGGTGGTAGAACTGCCCATTCCATTTTCAAAATCCTAATAATTTTAAAATGCAACCTCTACATGCAGTTTGAAACCAAATTCAGAAGTAGCAAAATTTTTATCGGGGACAAAATTAATATTGTCGGATGAAGCTCCAGTGACATATTCATGCCTTTCTAGCAGTAGACAGATCAAGATCTTACAAAATGCAGAGAACTTTTCACAGTTGCTAGCTGTTTAAAAAATCACCGATTTTGGTTTGTGTTTAAAGTGATGAGCCAAAAAAAAAAAAAAAAATATGCATGGTCTGGAAACTGAAAGAGAATTTGCAGCTTGGCTTTTAAATGTTGGAGAAGCTAAAAATGGAAGGAAAGTTAAACTGTCATCTCTATGTTTTCCCCCTGTTCAAGATCCAGCTAAGCAACTTCATAATAATGTAGATTTTATACCTGTGACTCCTCAACAGCTAAAATGCATGCTATTCTAACTGTTACTAATGAATTATCCATGGAAATTAATCAGCGTGTATTAAATTATTTACCAGGATCTGTTGTTGTTTATGAAAGTGTAGACACTGTGATAAGTGAAAATCTGCAGGATACACTGACATATCCGGAAGAGTTTTTAAATAGTTTAACTCCGACAGGAATGCCCCCTCATAAACTCAGTATTAAGTGTGGAGCCATTGTCATGCTTTTAAGAAATTTGGTTCCTTCTAAAGGTCTGTGTAATGGGACACGTCTAATTGTTACCAGTTTGCAGCGCAACATCATAGAAACAAAGAAGATTGAGAGTGATGACCATGAAACTTTCCTTATACCAAGAATTTATTTTATTCCATCAGATGCAAAAATGCCCTTTAAATTTAAACGCAAACAGTTCCCTATTCGACTAGCATTCTCTATGACTATAAATAAGTCACAAGGCAAACTTCTGACAAAATTTGCTTAGACCTATCTAAACCAGTGTTCATTCATGGACAATTGTATGTAGACTTATCTAGAGTCTGCTCTTCTCTGTAGTATCACCTACTTCTGAAATATTCACCTGTGTATATGAAGAAGTTTTAGGATAATTTATTTAGTATGCTGATATGCTTAGACACCTAGCAGTAGCACAAAGTCACTGTGGGAACTTTTGGCAGTGTAAACAAAAAGTGAAGCAGAGAACTATAAAGTATGAGGTGGCGAAGCTGGCCACCTTGGCGGCTAGTTTGCAAAAAATATTTTAAGGCTACATATCTCAGGGTGGCCACAAGTCCTTGGAAACTGGGAATGTCCTTGAATTTAGAAAAAAAGATTCAAGGCCTAAGATGTGCTTGGATTTTGAATGGAAGTCTTAAATGTCCTTAAATTTTACTATGCATTTTCTAAAAACTTTGACAAGATCAAAAAATTATTGAAATTTAACTTTTGCTATCTAGTACAATGATTGCTGTGACTATCCCACCCCATATGAAAACAAAACTGCTCACCATGAAGCCACCACATACAAACACATGTTCGCACTGAGCAAAATGATGTTTGTTTGTGACGCTTCTTTCCTTTTAACCAATTAAATGTTGAGATCTCGTACAGCTATGTGGAGGGAAAGGGGTTTTTGTCCTGTTTGCAGAATCATTTAAAGCAATTGGCTTGTTACCATTGGAAAGGAAGCAGTGGCATAGGGTAGCATTTAAAAGCAAGGAAGCAATTTTATAAATTCAAAACTTTTCTTAGTACCCTAAAGTTATGCTGTTTCATTTAGAAGAAATATACTTAATAAAATTAAGTATAGTTATTCAATGCACAATTAATTTTACAATTATCATGCTAGCCTAGCATTGTATTAATGCAATATTAATATTGATATCTAAAAATTTATTTTTATCATCATATAACCTTGATGTTAACATCTAGGTTGCATTTATGCAACACCTTGCATGTTTGGCGGGCCTTTGTTCTTGAGCAATTTGGTACTTGATGGTATCTACCCTACATTCAGTCTATTATAATGAAAAACGTTTAGCACAAAACTGAGGGGACCAAAATAGTTTTTCATCTTAAAAGATTTGTAAAAAAAAGAGAGCAAAACTCACCAATATTTTCGATGTTGTTATATTTTATTTCTTTCTGCTAAACTACAGGTAGTTTGCATCCATTGGGATGAAAAGCAAATAAAAAATTATTATTTGCATGGGTCTAAAAAGTCAGTTGTCTTTTTTTTTATGTATTTTTCATGGAAACAGAGGAAAAATGGATGGTACTTCTTGGATGTCTACTGAGGGAGAAACACAAAAAGGGGACCACAAAGGAAGAGAAACTGACTCCCAGAAGTTTAAACATTTCCACAAATACATTCTAGTGATTTGTCGCAAACAAACTACTGAAGATCAAAAACAAACTTTTTTTGTGTTAAAAGAAAAAAAAAATGTATATTGTACAGTTTATGGTCCAGACCGCTGTGCCATTTCATGTTAAGCATATTTCCCTGTATAGTTAAACAGTTTAACATTTATACAGCGAAGTTATAGGAAGTTTAAGCACAATCAATTAAGTGGAATTGAAGAAGAAATATTACTAAATATTATTTCTACATAAAAATGTAAGTTTTCTATTTTACTGTACTAATATCTATATACAGGGTAGGGTGTCCAGTGCTAATGGTGCCCAATGGCTCTATTTCCTTAACCGTTCGTCAGACACATAGTTCTAATTGCAAAAATGCTCTAAATTGTATAATCTATTATATCAGAAACAATCAAAGTCAATAAATTGATTCCTATAAAAATTATGAAACTTAAATTTTTATACGGTCCCCTGGTCCTATCAGTTATATTTAAAAAAATTTTTCTTTATGCAATTTTTTTATTATTTATCCAATTTTAAGAAAATTGCCCTTCTACGACCAGAATTCACAGTTATTGAGCAGCAAACGTTTTGATTTAAGTCACTTTTCCACGTTTAAAAAGTCCCATTACAGTAAACCGCTAAGGGACCATACAAATATTGAAATTTTAAATTAACGGTTGTTATAAATTCATTTTCTGGCATAATATGGAGAATTCTAAAACTAATTTTAGAATACTAATCTTTAACCAAAGGGTTATAGTCAGGCTCTATAAAAATCTGTCCAGGATCAGACTTACTAAATCGCATATAACACCTAGTATGATATGCTATGTACAGGAAGAGTTTTCTAAATGGGTGCATATTTGCATTCCAGCTGAAGGATGCTATATTTTGAGCAAATGTTATGCTAACAGGATTTGTAATATTATTTTATGTTTCTTAAATGCATATATTCGTACTTTAAAATATTTCATTTTCAAATTTAATGTTTAATGAAATGTTTTATTTTCTTGTTTTTATATTTTAAGTTATTTAACACCAGTTCATTAAAAAAACTCTTAAAAATTTTATTTTCAGTATAAGCTATATTATAATATTAATTTATTGGATACGCATAGTTAAACGTTAATCTTCTTTATTGCAATCTACGATCATAAAATAATTGATGAAATTTCTAATAAATATGCAAGGCTCAAAACCATGTAGATTAATTTTTCTCAAATTCGTTTTGTATACAAACCCTATCTCACATCTCGAAAAGTACTCTAACTTTAAGCAGCTGTAACTCGGTGAAGTTTGGTCATAGAAGGACGAATTTTGTTGTTGTTGTTGTGCCTAAAATTGTATAATGAAATTTTTTCTAAATATAACTAATAGGACCAGAGGACCGTATTAAAATTGAAGTTTCATAATTTTTATAGGAATCAATTTATTGACTTAGATTGTTTCTGATATAGTAGATTATACAATATATAGAGCATTTTTGCAATTGGAACTATGTGTCTCTGACGAACAGTTTAGGAAATAGCCATTGGGCACTGTTAGCACTGGACATCCTGTATAAATATGAACTAATTTGCAAATTTTCTTTCACTTATGTTCCTCCCCATTTAAATTAAGTAATATATACAGGGTGCCCTAAAAGGGTGGTAGCAGGCGATAGTTATGCTGATCCCCAACTTACTCTCACACAATTCCGGACAACATGCTCCAAGATAAAACCTTTGCCGCCATTATGCCAAAAAGATTACAAAGTTAAGCAGAAAAAGCATATTAATATGTACACCATTTGTGCGATCCGCTTGAAATTTTTTGCAATTATGTATAAAAATAAAGAAAACAATCTGCGCTATTTTAAAAATCTGAAAATCTACCCGTTCCCTAATGTTTAAGCTATTGGGCACTATTTTCAGCTCCATTTTATTTCCAAAGTAAAAAAAGTTTAAAAAGTTTAGGAGTAAAAAAAGTTTATCATTTGCATCAAAATTAGGAGTATCAAGTAACAATTGCGTTATATTGCTGTCATGGGGCAGATAAGCCTATGAAGAAAAAATTGTGATTCATTCATTAAAATAATTTTTCTAGATTATGCAGTTCTTTTTTTTGACAAATAAAATGATTTTCGTCTGGCGTGAAACATTGATATAAGAGGGGATGTTCCCAGAGGAACGAAATCTTTTAATTGCGAGAAGTTTTTGCATGTCTTTAGAAGAAATACAATTCTGATTTGGGTTTATATTATAAATTGAATATAAAGTTATACATTTTAAGTGGACAAAGATTAAATATATTAGTGTAGATATTTTTGTCGAATGTTCTTTTTTTAGAGCCCGTTGTAATTGCCTCCACAATGGGCTTTGACTTCAAGTGTTCAAAATAAGGTTGGGAAAAAGATTATGCTATGAAAAATCACCTGTCATTAATTTTTAAAAATTATACTTCTTAAATTTGTATATGGCCCCCCGTAGAAAAAAATTTCCAGTTAGTAAAATGTCCCCCCCATACACTAATGAGGTGACGTACAAAATTTGTGAATTATATCCTAAAAAGCGCCAAAAATATGAAGTGAAATATAATGCTGACTTAAGCCACTTTTCAATGACTCTCGGAGGAAAATATGTTCAATAATCTCATTTCGAGTTTCGTACAGAAAATCTTTTTTCCACTCTAGCAATAAATGTTTATATTCAAAATCTTGTAGAGCCCCCAATCACCTTTCTTTAAAGATATCTTTGACATGTTGTATGATGAAAGGCTGAAATTTGATACATCACCTCATTAGTGTATGGGGGCTCATTTTATGAATTGGGAATTTTTTTGTATGGGGGGTCGTGTATAAATTTAAAAACTGTAACTTTTTATAAATGAACGAGAGAAATTTTTTCCTAACAGTGTCTTATTTCACACATTTTTGAATTTACATTGGCCACATATCTCTAATAGATAAAGAATTAAGTGCGTTACTGCCTTTTTGGGACACCCTTTATGTACTATTTATACATAGCTTCGCATAGGATCAACCAACTTAGATTTTTCTTAATACATACTATAAGTATTTGAATCGTTATAACTCTTAAAAATAAAAATAATTCAAAACTTTTTAAAATTAATCACTTAAAAAAGGTACACAACCAGCCCAATCATAGAAGAAAAGAAATTTTACTTCTACCCATGAAGGATTTTCTTTCCTTCTACCCTCAGGTTTCGTGGAACAATGGTTGGTGGCAGCTGAAGAAGGGTAGACCTGTCTTGTACTACCCAAAATGATCATACTGGTTGTGTACCTTTTTATATATGTGTTTTTACAAATTTTTGACTAATTTTTACCTTTTAACTCATTTTTTTGTTAAGTGTTCTTGTTATACATTGTAACTCTCTTATTAAGTTTATACGAGATCATTATCCAGATAGAGGAAAATATTCTTTGAAAAAACTATAAAACAATAATACCTCAGAGTTTGTGGTGGGGATTTGGAAGGTCTGATGATAAAAGGCCCTTTTTGAATCTTACCACTTCAAGGCTTCAAGACTTGTTAAGCCATAGCCTAAAGCCCTACCTAAAATTTTTTTTTCTGGGTAAGATACTGTTTCTAGGGACGGCCTTAGGGCATGTGCCAACATAGAAAAGGCCCACATAAAATGTTACTTATAACACGTTATTAAGTATAGTGTTATAAGTAACATTTTATGTGTGTTTTTTCACAAAGTTTTTATTTATTATAGAAATTTTATCATTTAACACCAGTATTTTGAGTGTTTTTTCCATAGAAAAGGCACCCCTTTTTAAGCTCTAGATCAAGTTTTTATCAGTTTTTGAGTTTGAAATGGTACCCTCCCAGACAGCACAGCAAACTTGCAGCAAGCTTGATTTATCAAGTCAATAAACTTGAATTAAGCTTGAAAATTTCAAGCGTGTAAGCTTAATGCAAGCTTGAATCAAGTGTTCTAGTTTACACATGCCCAGCTTGCATTAAGCTTGACATAGCAAGCTTGAAATAGCAAGCTTAATTTCAAGCTTAAAAAATTTTCCTAAATACACAGGGCACCCGCTGGCGAACGTGCCCCACATACTTTATTTTTCCGCGCATTTTCCCCCTCTATGCTGAAATTTTAAGTTAATTTAATCTGTTTCATCAAACGTCGGCAGCTGGGTTCGATCCCAGGAACTTTAGGCTGGAAGGAATGCATGCTAACCGTTCGGTCATTATACCTCGGGCAGCTATGACTAAAGCAACTGTTGTCACGCCAGATCGATAAGTATGGGCGATGCTGATAAGTTTCTTTTATTTTTCCATGGATGAATCAAAATTTATATAATGTTATGTGTGATTTATAGACTCTACTAATAGGGAAATAAGCATAATATAAACTTAAAAGCAGGACACGTTTTAAAACTTTCAATACCGCAACACTCATCGTTGAGCAATACTGCTGGCCAAAATCAAGACAAATGACTGATTTTGAAATCAATTTCATAGTATAATTGTATTTTATTTTGAAGAATTTCCATATTTGGAAATATAGAATTTTTTTTATTTTTATTCTATGGTCAAGTGCATTTATGACTGATTAATTATTTTGTGGAGGCCGGATTATGCCTCATTCTACCACCCATAAAGTGAAGTATATTAACTAACTAAATTGTGTTAATTATATTAAAATTTATTTTTAGGGCTAATTAATTAGTTAATGGAATTACTAATGTTAATTTGATGTAAATAAAACTAAAACTCCCCTCGTGTTATAATGAAATAAAACACAACTTTTACGAACTTTTCTTTATTGAGCAAATTTGAGAAACGCTAAGACAATGTCCATTATCTTTCACAGATGGCACCATCAATGCTCGCTTTCAGGAAAAATCAAGCGAGTATCAATTGTCAAGCTTAAATCAAGCTGTATTTAAGCTTGACAATTCAACCTGACTCCTGCAAGCTTGCTCCCAGCTTAAAATGAGTTGAACTGTCAAGCTTGTATTAATACGTCAAATTCAAAGAAATGTCAAGCTTGATTTAAGCTTATGTGCTGTCTGCGCTGATGCAGTGCTAACAGGGTTGGGGTTTTGGCATCAAAATCTGGTTTTTGACATGACATGTCAACAAGTGTCTAAAAATGTCAAAAAGTGTTGAAAACTGTCTAAAACATATGCATAGTATTTTTATTAGTCATTCGTAAGATTTTATTTTATAATTAATGTAATTAAATTAAAATTACATCCCACCATTCAAGTTATTTGTCTTGCTAAGATGGTATACATAAGTTTCTGAAAGTACATTTTATATATTTTTTCTTCCTTAGATAAGCTTGTTTGAAATTCATAAGTAATTAGTTGAATACCTTTTTGCCATGATATATATTTTTTTTTTTTAAAGGGGAGCTTTTCTAAAGCTAAGTCAGTATTCAATTACTATAAGTAGCCTAAACATTTTTGATGAATCTAAATATTTGTTTTTCTGTATGAATATAATCCTTTACTAATACTATTCTGTTTCATATTACAATATAAATATTCTCTGGCAAGTAAATTAATTATAATTTGCAATCAAAATAATGATTGGTTATTATTAATGCACTCAAAATTTTCTAATACTTTTCATTTTATATGTTAAATTCATTTATTCAGGGCCAGACATGACATTTCTCTGCCCAGGGCACTGTTAAAACTTTGTGCCTCTACATATTGCTGGCTCAATTTTTGTGTCCCTACACATTAGGGTGGGCCGAAAATCCATTTTTTTTTTTTTTTTTTTTTTCCAAATTGCTATATCCTTAGTGTGGAAAGTATGTGGCTAGTGGTCCTTATTAAACTAAAAGAAAAAGGACTCTGTCATTATTTGCCAGCTACATTCCAATGAATTGTCGTTAAGGCATCTAATTGAAAAAAAATTGACGGGAAGGCATCAGGTCCAAATGGTTTTCTTGAAGAAATAGGTAAACAACTTCCTACTTGCCACAATCAACAAGACGTTGAATTTAAAAGCATTGAACCATCACTACTTGAGATAGAAATTAGTTTGATAAGCAAAGATCAGGTTATTCTTTACAGACTTTGTCAGACTGTATCAAGTGGTTGTTGCCTAAACCATCTGGCCGAGTTGATTCCTAGACCTACACACCACGCTCGATGGTTGACTCTTACTTGCCACATCATGAGAAACTACATATTTACCAAAAATCCATCCCCAAAACTAGAGACATTGACAGAATGCGTCGTCAAAGTTTATGTCCCCATGAGATTTGAGATTAAGTGCAATGGGATGGTAAAAATGCTACAAAGAGCTTTCAGCTGATGATTAGAAAAATGGATTATTTACCAGATCTCAAATTTCTTTACTTTGGAATCGAACGCCCTGCTTTCTGGGGCCACCCAGAAAACATACAAGTCAATATGTTGGCAGACATGCTACAAGATGTTCAGCAGCAAGCAACCAACAGAATTTTGGAAGCAAGGGTGACGTAAAGTAAACCGTTCAGGAAAGTGTTACGGAAGTTTACACCACCAAAGATGAATTTCAATGCTGAAGAATACACCGATTTAGTAATTTGGGAGAAAGAAAAGAACACGTCACCTCGAATTGTTGACAATTCGAATTCTTACCAAATTCTTACCAATTCTTACCTTACAAATTCTTCCAATTCTTACCAAATAAGTTCTAAATAACATCATCACCGGAAATGAAGAGATTCCTTGAAAAAAAAAACTCCAGTTATTCTTCGACTTACATTAACGAAGCATGTGTTAAATGAACGCAACGAACGATGTGTTAAGGATGTGATAGCCACCTTTGCTGCTGTATGCTGAAGAGACGCTCATGATGGCT
The DNA here is from genome assembly GCA_038373885.1 of Cheiracanthium punctorium. NCBI lineage: Eukaryota > Metazoa > Arthropoda > Arachnida > Araneae > Cheiracanthiidae > Cheiracanthium > Cheiracanthium punctorium. The sequence goes on from JAWZYV010011726.1 coordinate 90,070, forward strand.
ATATCCAGGCGCGAATAAAAGATCAGCATGTGATGCCAAGGTTTAAGAGCAAGTCCGATTTTAGGATTTACGATAATTTAGCCCAGCGGGCTACATTCTATTTATGGCCACCTACTCGTGGTGAGTTCTAGATAGTTGGTTATTCGATGAACCGAGAGCTGCAATTATTTCCTCTCCACTCAAACACACTGCAGAGTAAAAATTTATCGAAAAGTAACTAAATAAAAGCACGTATGGACTTAATACATCAATCCCATAATTGTTAAAAATTTCACTACATTTGCTGATTTTTGTTGAAAATTCAGAGCCTTTGGAGAAACTCAGACATACCAGACAGGCAATAATAGTCGTTATACAACCTTTTCCAATCATGAAATAGTTTTGTAAATGTCTAGGAACATCTAGAAAGCTTTTTGGAAATTTCACATTTTTATGTAAAAATTCAAAACTTTGAATTGAATGCGCAGGCTGAAGGCTTACTCTGACAGAGTCCGATTTCTTTTTGGTTGATAATGACCACTAACCACATACTTTCCACACTAAGGGTATAGCAAATTAGAAAAAAATGGATTTTCAGCCCACCCTACTATACATGGCTCTAAACTCAATTTTTTGGCTTGCCTCTGCATATGTACCTAGGGCACGAGCCCAAGTGCCTGTGCGATTATCAGGGCATGCATTTATTCATAACAAGCACAGGAAATTTTTATGACACTCAGTTTTTTTTTTATATCTTTATTCATATATATATATGCACATTTACAGTAGTAGCTTATTGTTATTTTGTATTTTAAGCAGCTTGTTGAACCAAAATTATGCTTAAAAATTTTGAACAAAATATGTTGTTTGTACTGCCTAAAACTGTCCAAAAGTTTACTCGAGTGCTCAAGTAAAAAATTATGAAATTTGTAATATTCAATTTTATTGAAAAAAAAAAAGTTTTACACTATTTTAAGACAGTTTAGGTTTTTGACACTTATTGTCAAAAAGCGTTTTTGACATGACGGTTAAAACTGGATAAAACCATCAACTGTCAAAAACTTTCCAACCCTGAGTGCTAATCATGTCAAGCCGCCCCTGGGCAGCAGGACCAAGAAGGCTGACAATCATAATGTGTTTACGTGTTGCAATTTATTATAAAGGTCACCCAAATGAAAATGGCTCTACAAGCAGTTTGAAAACTGGCTTCATGGTATTAATATAAATTAGCATGCAAAAGTCACATTGTAGGTTAGAACATGTGTCCCAGGGATCAACAAGACGATGGATAGCCTGGCTAAGAAGCTCTGGGGGAAAAGCACAACCTTTCTTGCAGTATTGTGTGCACACTTCCTTTGTTCATAGACATTTTCTGTGCTATTTCATGAGTGACGATTAACCGGTTTATTATAAAATGAATCCCTCTCAAGAGACCATCGCAAAATAGTGGAGGAAATGTCTATGAGCAAAGGAAGTGTGCACACAATATTGCATGAGAGTTTGTCCCTTTCTCTGGAGCATCTCAGTCAGGGTATTCATCATCTCATTGACCTCTAAGACACTTGTTTCAACCTACAAGGTGACTTTGTCTAGCCCATCTGAACACCTATATTACCTCTCTCTTTTGTATGCTATATATTAATGTCATTAAACCATTTCTCAAACCACCTGTAGTGCCACTTTCATTTGGGTGACCTTAATACTACTAGCTTCATTTCAGCAGGGGGCAGCTGCCTTCCTCTGGCTACACCCATGGGTATGAGAGTTCTGATGTTTGGGCCTCATTCAAATTGCGCATTAAAAGTGCAAAATTTTGAGTCCTCTAATAATGATAGATTTAAACATTGACCACTGATGCATCTCTAATAGAAATACAGGAGCTTTTGCATTTATTTTCAAATCAAACTGAGTGACCTACTGCACCTATTGCATTTGCACCTGAAAATTTGACAGTAACAATAAAAAGGTAGTCCCAAATTGATAATGAAGAATTACCAATTTTGTGAGTTTTAAGTAAATTTTATTAATATAGGTCATTCTATATAAAATCAACAAATTTTAAGAAATCATTGTGCTGTACCAATTTTGATTTTCATGAGATTTTGAAGGTAATATGTACATATCTTGTGTATCACAAAACAGTTTTCTTTTATTTCTTAAAAGATTTTATTCTTGGGATGTAGCCATTTGTTTAGTCTGGCAATGTGTAAAAATCACCACTTAAGACTTATTTTCTAAAAGCTGTAGAATTTTTTTTTGAATTAGCAGGAAGATCAGATAGGACTAATTGGAAAGCTTAAAGAATGAACTTTAAATGCACATAATAATATAGATTTATGTTCAGCATAAATACAGTTTTTCGGACATCAAACAGTCACTCACAACCTAATGTTTTTTTGTCATTTTAGGCACTAAAATACAATGAAGGATTTTCAGCAACAAACCATTTTATTTTCCTGTTATGCTTACATACGTGCAGAAAAAAATTAAGCTGTTACTGGTGGTCCTTCATTCTAAAAAAATAGTTTAAACTTTCAAAAAACTGAAAAATGTGCTTTTTCACCCCCCCCCCCCCCGCCAAAAAAAAGTAACGTGGGACAGGTGATAAAAACTCAAAATGACATGTTATGGAGCTCTTATACTGTACTTCAAAACTAATCAAAAATTGTCTTGTTATTCCAAAAGACAGAAGAGATACACGCTTTTGATGTAATACAAAAAAAAAGCAATTATGATGGATGGGTCCAGTAAGAGAACATATTAAAATGTATTCTCTCCCCCTTGCATTGTTGAGAAATTATAACATGACTTCATATATAAAGAGCGACTATGAAAACATGGTAAAATAATAAAGAAAAACCTAATAAGAGCTATAAGCTTTTTTTTTTTTAGGTCAGATTACATCTTGTGAATGTTTCAATTAAATTGAATTCATTATAATGTTTTATACGGTAATTGCCATAGTCTACTTAATTTATTTTCAATAACAGTCAGAAATGCTTTTTGTATTAAAAAGATAAAATGAAAAACACTGTATACACACATACCGTAAATTTGTATCAGCTGCTTTTTAAAAAAACCATAGATCTAAAATTAATTTTTTTCCTCCGGGATGAATCGCGGATGGTTGGTTGGTTGGTATGAAATGTATGCTGCAAGCCGGCTGGCTGGCATCACCTCATGAATCATGGATATTAAGATTAAAATCTTGAACACCTTAATTGTGTTGCCATAGAATTCCCTTTTTTTAATGGACACGTACACGGACAAGTCATCTGTACGTCACTTATCTAAAATTACATTACTATCATATGCTTAGTGTTGTGATTGCAGTAAGGCTCGTAAATAGCAGCTGCAGCACTCCCTACAATTTTTTAATCTATAGAGTAAAGGTTTAGTAAAGAAACAGCTATCCAGAGAGTAACTCTAAAGACTCATCAGTAGTGGGAGAAAAGACAATTTCACACTTGTCCTTAACAAGCGTGGAAAAAGTACCAATCCTTCAGGAGGGTTGCCCTCCCTTTCTAGCCTTTCGGAGCGCTGCAATAAATTACAGCGATTTTCATCCAATTCGGAGGATCACTACGCATGCTCGCGGTGGTGAGTGGGTGGAAGGGAACGCAGAATTTATTTCCGATTTGGAGATACAGAGCACATGCCGCACATCCTGCGAGGCGCTTTGTTTCTTCGCGCCGCAGAATTTCGCTCTTCTTGAAATAAGAACATGAATGGGGTAGATTTGCAGAAAATCGTGTTTTCAGTTATCATTAGCTGAGAAACTGGAAGTTAAAAGCAAAGGACGTCCCTTACCGGGCTTGAAAATTTCTCAAGCTTCTACAAGTAAGAAGAATTCAAATTAGCGAAAATTCGGTAGAGCAGTTTATAGTAAGCATGACTGGCTGTGTGGATGTGATCTAAGACACAGACTATTTTGTTTTCCATGTTTACTTTTTGCGGAGATCATTCTGAAACCAAAACAGAATTAATGACCTAAGTCATCTTCCGGGAAAAATTTAAAAACATGAAAACTCTGACTAACATTTAAGAAATGTGAGCTTGGCTATGCTTGGAAAGGTTGAAATTGCTGTGCAGTTAAGTGAAGCATATAAATCCAGAATAACAAAGTACAATAAGGAAGTAAAAAAAAAAAATTGAGAAATACTCTCAAAAATAATAGACTTTATAAAGTTTTGTGGCAAATTTGAATTACCACTTCGCGGCCATAACGAAAAATTGGACTCCACTAAAATTGGTATTTTTCGGGGACTTCTGGAATTCTCTGGAAAGCTTGATGAGAGTTTAAAAGCTCATTTTGAAACTGCCTACGTTTTCAAAGGAAGCTCAAAGACAATCCAAAATGAATTATTGGACTGTATTTTAGAAGTATGTCGAAGTGAAATAACTGATCAGATCAGCCGTGCAAAATTTCTGGCTGTCATGGCAGATGACACAAGAGATATTTCAGAGAAAATTCTAGAAGCTACTGTGTTTCGTTATGAAGGTGAAATATTTGAAAGATTTTGGGAATAGTTTTGAAAAATGATTTTGATAAACTTATTAGTCAAACTTATGATGGTGCAGCTGTTATGAGTTGCCAGAAGAACGGAGTGCAAGCCATAATTAAAGAAAAATATTGCAATGCTCATTTTACACATTGTTATGCCCATCAGTTGAACTTAATTATGGAAAAAGCAACATAACAAAATTCAAAATTGCGCATATTTTTCAGCAGTTTACATGACATTCCAGTGTTTTTTTCACGATCACCACAACACCTCTCAGCATTAGATTCAGTTAGTAAAAGAATTCCAAGGGGGCTCCAGTACGAGATGGAATTTTAACTCCAGAGTTGTAAATACCATTTACGAAAATATTAATCAGCTAAAGGAATACTTCGAAGAATCTACCAACAGTACAAGCAGTTTCAGGACTTGTACGGATGCTTAATGACGAAAATTTCCTCTTTTGGTTGTCATTTTTCCATCGTACTATGCATCACGTTGACTTATTGTACGATCATCTTCAAAGCCGCAATGCAAATTCTTCTTCTATTCCTTTAGCATTAGATAACTTTTACCGTGCAATTTATCTCATTAGGAACGAAGAAACCTCATCCCAGACAGAAGTTTTAGAACAAGCACCTCAACTTAAAAAGCGGAAATTAAGTGAAGATTTAAATATTGTAGCTAAAGAAGTCTGTGACACCATTTGTTTTCAAGCAAAAGAACGATTTACATTTCTGGGCACCTTTCTGCACCAAAACTATTAGCGTGCAAAAAATTTTGCGATTTTTCCAAGACTTTTCCTTTTGAGAGAGTTTGAGGAGACTGTGTTAGCATACTCTTATGTTAAAGAAAGAAAAGCTCAAAACTGAACTTGCTGTTTTATACGAACGGCCAGAGCCTGATTATCACACGGGCATGCGAGGCAATAGCCCAGGGTCCCGGAAAAATAAGGGCCCCCAAATCTCCCGATTTACTGTTATCATGATTTATTACATATTCAAATTTTTTGAAACTAAATTTATTTTATACTATCTATAGCATAATTTTTAACAATAAATGGGCTTAAGAGATTTATTTTCTGTTCTTCTAATTCAGTGGTCTTTAAGACTCATGAATCAATAAACAAGAAGTTAGGAGTTTTTGAAAATGTATGGTATGGTCATATATATGCATATCACAAAATATCCATTAGTTAACATTTTTTATTTCATGATGAAGGAAAGAAAATTTCAAATTTGTTGGTGTATCACCCTAGTAGCACAATTAGTCCAAAAGACGTTTAAAACACGTTTTTAAACGTTGAAAAACGTGTTTTCAACGTAATATCAGGGGCGAGGCCTTCAGTCCGCGAACGATGCGCAGATGAGTTGCAGATTTCTGAAAAATGTGTAGAGTTTTGAAAGTGAATTCAGCGTATTTAGAAACCTAATTTTATAAAATTTTCGCAATAGAATAATCTTTTTTGCAAAGGAACGGCTTATAAGGTAATTTTATTATTTTCTTGCTTGGTTTCGCAGAGAAACCTCCGTTTATACAAGATTCTTACTGCTGCCATCTTTTGGTCATAAAGGAAATCTCGTCCCGACCCGAAAAGAGATGCGCTGATAACAGAGCATCTCGTACGATGACACGCGCAGTTCCTTGGCCAATCAAATAGCGCGAAAATTTCGGGAGGAATATACGGTGAAAAGTGAGCCAGGTCATCTCTAAAAAGATAGCATCCAAACAGCGTTTTAACGGTTTTAACACCAGTAGGCGACTGTACTGATTGATTGTACAAAAAATATGCAAATACGTGTTCATATGAAAGTTGATACGAACGAAAGACATAACAGCAATATCTATCTGTGGGATGCTTTTAATTTAATCTTAAATTAAAATAAATAAAATCATTTTTAAAATGATTTTTGAAATTAAATCATTTCTTGTCACTTCTTACTCGAAATTCTTGCGTCATTTCTTTATACTATAATAAGAAAATGCACTGCTGTTTCGTCTAACTTATTCTGAATATAATAAAATTGCCTGTTATGTTGGAAATATTTTGTTTGTTCTTTTGATAAATACTTTAATGTGAAAAAAAAAAAATAATAAATTTCTATATTAATAAAATGTCCTATGCATTTGTAATTTGAATGTCTCAAAAAATGGACTATTAGTAGGCTAGTAGAAGACCTCTGCAGCCAGCTGTACCAATCCTTCGAAATTGCATAAATTAGCATTAAGGACCATGTTGGGGCCCTGGGAGCCTTCAAAAATTTTTAACATTGGATTCAATTTATATGAGGATGTATAACTGCACCGAACAAAATTTTTTTCTGTATCTATGTCAGAGCCAAGATTTAAAGCATTCTTAAAACTGTATTTTTTATGAGATTGGGGGTATTAGGGGGGGCTCTGACTATTTTCGAATGAATTTTCAATTTGAAATGTTAATGTCCAAGGTATATAACAGGATAAAATGAAACAACTCTCTGAAGCACGTCAGAGCCAGTCACAGTCGAGACAATAAAGTGGCACAAATGGCCCTAAATTATTTCTACGTCACTCCTCTGAGGTACTTTGACCCCCCGTAACTCCAAAACTAAAAGAGGTAAATCAAAAATATTTCAGGTTTGTTCTTTCCTTGGGTAAAGCAACGCAACAAGAAAAATTCATGAAATTCTGAGGTGATGGGGATGGAAACCTCCTCCTGATATATACCCTTGCAATGCCTCTTAAATAATCATAGTATAGTTGTAATCTAAACATCCCGTAATCGGAATCGCTTCAGATGATTATAAGATTACATTCAATCAGTTTTAGTCTTTAGATCAAATAACAGGGGAAAACTTCATTAAACTGTGTGTGAAGTCTAAGTTAAATTTTTTGGCTCCTGCTTTTGACAGACTATTCAAAATTCTGAAAAAATCTTGAGCCTTGGTTTGACATGTTCATCCAGATTGTTACAAACACGTAAAGCCAGTAGTTATCCTTTCTGTGGCCAGTGTTGCTTCCTTTCAACCACCTTCTATGTCCCCAGCAAGGCATTCGAGATCTGTGGGAGGGGAAACAACGCTGAAAACAGAAAGGAGAAAATCTCAGCTGTTGTATTATTGAAGGGCATTGCTTAAACAAGTTAAATCTGTGTTCAAGGATCCTTTTATGTTTATTGTTTCACGAACAATTATACAATTGAAAAGATACGAATGCTCACGAAAACATATTTTGTAATCTAAATCATAATCGAAAATTTTTATGGTTTGATGATTGTAATTTTATCGTAATTGACAAAATTAGTATTTGCGATTACCGTAATTTAATCGTAGTCGCCATCTGAAAAAAAAAAAAAAGGAATCGTTTTGAAGTCTGGTAGTGACTCAAGTTATGTAACATAGTCGATTTTTTTAATTGTTTACTTGCAATTTTTTTATTTTTTTATTTGGTGGTGGTAGTGGCGGAACGGGGGGAAGAACACGTTAAAGCGTCTGGAGTGAATGGAACTACATTTGGTAGAATGATAGTTCGCTATTCAACTTTAACAATAGGTTTCAGTAGCAAGAACATTCAACAAAAAACTGAGTTTAAAGGTAGAATTATTACTGTTTATATTACTAACGAGAGAAGGGGCTCTCTCCGTCTCCCTTTATATACGTCCGTGGTAGTTAATCAAATAGAACTTAGTTACAGGCTAGGAGGCTGCCGAAGTTGAAAAATAATGTTTTTAAATTTTTTCGAAGTTTGAAAAGAAAAATAGATTTTGCAAAAACTTTGTCTGCGCGTATTGCCTGAAAACAGCAAGAGCGAATGACATAAAATTGTGTTGCTTAGTGGGTGGTGGTTACTTAAAATATAGGCTTTGACTCTTTTTTTTCTTCCTTTTTTAATGCTTTTTTAGACATTGTCGTTAGCTGAAACTTTTTTATTCGTGCATTGCATAAAATTATCTAAATGTAATAAAATTAGACATTGCAGTGTTAATGATGACTATGCTTACCAGTAAAAAGCATTTTCTAGATATTCTCTTTTCAAATTAAGCATTTATTACTAGCATCTTCCTCAGTTATCTTCATTTTAAAAGCTCATTCCACTAAAAGAAAACAGTAATTCTCAAAATAAAATGCTTTTTTTATTGGCAATATGACTCAGTTATTTGCTTTATTAATATATCTTACATGTATCTTTTTACTGCTACGTGGAAGTTATTACTTTGCTTTCCATACCTTTGCCAGTATGCTCAATCTTTATATCCCTAAATGGGAAACGAAAATTTTCACTTTTTGAAAGTCTGCAGGACAACATAATCAATAAAAAATTATCTGAAAGGGGTTCAAAATACAATGAAATATATTTAAATTTTCAGGAGATTAAATTTGAATAAATACAAAACTTAAATTTTTATAAGGGCCCATTAAAAAAATCCCAATTAGTAAATGCGCGCGCTTTCATTAATTAGATGATGTATAAAGTTTTAAATTTTTATTATAAGAAGTTTCAACTATATATTTAAGAAAAGTTGGTGAGGAACTATACATAAATTTGAAAGTATAAAGCGTTTATAGCAATCTTTGTTTTCTTCTTTAAGGTTTGTTTTAATCTTTGTGTTGGAGCTCCGAAACACGATCATCAGACATGATTTCTTCAATTTAGAGCCATTGAAATTTGGTTAATGTAACCATATAGTTTGTTTTTCATATCTCTGACACTTTTAGGATAAAATACTCAAATTTTGCCCATCATTTCATTTGTATAGGAATCATATTTTACTAATGGGGAAATATTTTTTTGTACAGGGGACATATAAAATTTCAAATTTGGTATTTAATCAAGAGTACCCTTGAAATTTTGGACGGAAGATTCTGTAACGATTTTTGAACTTTGTAATTCATTGCACAATCGCTTACTGAAATCATCCAAGGAAAGCTCACTCTTAATCGAGATAGGGCCCCATCATGGCCAAGTAGATAAGACACTGAACATGGCTGAAGTATGAAGGTTCCGGGATCGGGCCTATCGTGCGGCTGTCGATTTAAACTTTCTGGAGTTTTGGTCAGTTTTCTCCAGATGTAACGTGTGAATAAGCTTTAGAATCCATTAAAAAGTCCTCCGCCCAAATCATCCCTCTAGGTAGATACCCAGTGCAGGTTTGCCTTAAACACAGTACACAATACACTATATTTTTGAGTTATTGTTTAAGTCCCACCAGTGACCGAACGCATAGCGCTCTGAACAGGGAGACTGAAAGTGGCTGGTTCAAAACCAGGTCGCGTACGCCGACTTAACCGTTCAGAGTTTTCCGTGGTTTCCTCCAAAACTTGGCGTAAATATAGGTTAGGATCCCTTAAAAAAACCGTCACGGAGGGCACTCCACCCCTTCGCCTAGATTCCACGTGTAGCTAATTGGCCGTAATGCCACAACAACGACATGTTGTTTAAACGATTGTTCAATTACAATGTTCATATAGTATAACCCAGTGGCGGCTCATGCACGGTAAAAAAAATTCGGAAACGTTACCCCAAAAAATGGGGCAGCTCTTGTAGTTCAAAATTGCGGAAACGTTTCCGAACCATGCGGGTAAAGTATTTAGAAACGTTTCTGCGTATGTCGGAAACATATTTACCTATTTTCCTGCATTTTAGGTAAGGTTTCTGGAAAAGATGGGTAACGTTTCTGTATATTTTGGTAAAATATTGAGTAACCTCTCCGTGTATTTCGGAAAGGTTTCCGAATTAACGAGTAACCTTTCTGAGTTTTTCAGAAAAAATTAGATGCATTAGATGAAGCGTTTCAAGTAACTTCCACTAGATGGCAGCACCAAACTAAGGGAAGGAGCGCGCAGGAGCGCAGCGACCAGAATCGAACCGAAGACGACGGGCTCGTAAGACAGCACGCCACCGCTACGCTGCGACTCGCTTGCCGGAATTTGCTTTAAAAGTAAACTGACTGCTGTTGTGGTACGGCTTGTTTTTGGGTACAGCTTTAGTATGGTCCCTTTGGCGCGATTTATTTTTGGCGCGATAAAGGATGCCAATATGGTAACCCCGCCGTCTGCTGATCCGGAGCAGTAGATTCATCCGTGACGTCACGGTTTCGCTAACGTTTTCCTCCAGCGAATCGGGAGCGTTTGTTCCTTTATTAAACTTTTGGAGACCCCTTTGCCAGTATTTCGCGCGGGAGCTTCGAGTGGTTGAACCGCCATTACGCTTTATGGTTTTATTTTAATGGCTTTATTTTAGATTAAATTTTATTATTTAATTATTACTGAAATTTAAAATGGATGTTCAGGTTCATACTGACTGTTTATATACAGTTTTGTATGAATAAACATTCTTTTGATAGTACGTTTCAGGCTAATATTTTCGTTCTCGATTGTTTATTTGTTAAGGGTAGAAGCAACAAATAATTACGTTATTAATATTTTATACAGTGAAATAATTTTAGATATTTTGATTTTATTATTTCCATATTGCAATAATTTAGGGATTTTAATCAAGGTATGTGATAAGCATTGTTTGTTTTTATTTGTTATTATTACCTTTGTTTATTTGTTAATGGTAGGAGCAACAAATAATTCCGTTATTAATATAATATTTGATATTTTGATTTTATTATTTCAATATTGAAACAATTTAGCGATTTTAATTAAGGTATGAGATAAGCATTGTTCGTTATGATTTGAATTAGTTCTTTATTTTGCTTACGTAGTCTTTTGTCAGAATGCTAAATTGTATTTTAATTTTTTTGTCTTTTTTATTTGTTATTTTTGTGAGGTATTACCTTTAGAATATTATTTGTTTGCGTTGTTTAATTTAATCTACTAAAAAGAGAAAGGGGGGTTGAGGGGGCACAGCCCCCCCTCACACAAAAAGAAAAGTTATTAAATTTTATTAAACCGAATCTATATGTACATGTAAGCTTGTTATCTGTTTAATTTTTTTTCATAAAAATATTTAAAAGCCATTAAAATAAATCATAGCAAAATTAACGGCGACGATCAATTATCTCGGAACCAGCGCCATCCGATCCGCCATATTGTTTACAATTGGCATCGGCAAGGCCAACTTGGGTTGGCGACAAGATTTGTCGCCAAATCAAAAAATCGCCAAAAAGGGACCATACTAAAGCTGTTCCTGTTTTTGAACTTAAAATCTTTTCGAAGTATTTTGTAAGTGGAGAGAAAATACCATAATTAATAAATATAAATTAAAAATCTTAAATCTTTTTTCTTCCACATAAATTATTTTCAGGAGATAATGTGCTAATTTATTTAAGTATTCATCCGGCGACGTCACCTGGTGACTGGTCACAAATAAACTTCACAGTGACCACACAGTGAACTACATCACTCACAAGTTACCAGACCCTTATTATCGCATGGGCAAATCGGGACTTTGCTCAGGGCCCCCAGTTTCAAATGTTGTTCTGAAATATTGTTTTATATGTCAAAATATTATGAAAAAGAAAACAAATTTTATAGATGGGGACCCCCAAATTCATCAATGCGCGGGGCCCCTTTTGGTCATAATCAGGCTGTGCAAGAAGTTACAATGTGACAGTCCTGTGACAATTGTGACCCTCTGTGACGTCACAGCGACTCTTTTGTGATCATTTGTGCTATTAGGGAAAACGCGTTCACTCTTATCCGTCTCTTGGCACTTGGCGCATGCGCTCGAAGCCCCAAATAAAGATTTCCTTTCAACCGTAAATACTTTACCCCGAAATGTGGGTTATGTTTCCGAAATCGTGAGTTCGAGTAGAGCATCAGTAGGTTACGCTATACTTTCGGAAACCTTTCCGCTATAAGTATGTAACGTTTCTGAATTTTCTTACTGTGTGGGTTGTTTAAAAGGAAGTTCACAAAACAAATTTCGAAAATTAAATATGCAGATACGACGCACCTTACAAATTAAAATAGAGTTGCGTTTCCAGCAGTTAAAGGAAAACAATGCACACAACTTAAAGAAAACAAGTTATCTTTGATCTTGCATTCTGTCACCAAGATAAGTTTTAGCAAAGGTGCTGTCTTTATTCATTTTATTTCAGTTTTTTTTTTTTTTTCCCGAAGGATAATATTGAAAAATGCCATTGCTTTAGTTCCGAAACATATCTTTTATTCCCATCTTGATTATTTACACTAGTTTGTAAAAAAAATAATGTAGTGAAAAATGATAGAAATAAAGAAAATATTAAGAAAATGAAATAAAAATTAATTAACTAACCGAACGTATAACAGACCAAGGGAAAATCCGGAAACGATACCGCAAAATTGGCCCTGTGTGCACAGTGAAAATGTGCGAACGGAATGATTTCATCAGTGCGACAGTTCTTCGCAGTTGTCTCGGCTTCTGATTACAAAGAGCGGTTCAGAGGGAAAATTTTCCGTTCGTTCGTGCGATTGATTAAAGACTGTACTGTAGTAACCTACACTACAGTACGTTAGCTATAATAAGCCTATTTAATAATAGTGGCGAGAGTAAAACTCACATTTTAAATTCACATAAATCTAGAAGTGTGCTTCATATTTGTTTTAAATTTAATTTGTTAATGTGTTTATTCTTTAGTTTTTCCTTTGGGGGTTCATGTGCTCAAATGGAGGAGCCGCCTCTGGTATAACAAATTTATAAATTTCTGAATATACTTTTATCAAATACAATGTTTAAAACGTGTAACAGTTCTAAGTGTATTTTTAAACATTAGAAATATAGTGATAAAATATTTAGTTTTTAGACTTATATAAATAAAAGTACATGCTGACTTATTAATTGTGCTGCTATCTATCGGTACAAAGGCGTAACCAAAAAGTTATGTGTAAATGCAATCATAACAAGTAAAATACCAAAACAGGAGCTGACAAAATTTGATATTTTTAAACACGGGCGAAAAGTCTGTCAGCTTGAAGATATGTTAAAATATATTATTTAAATTATCGAGCTTTAAAAAAAAAATTTCTTTAATTTTGTGCCTAAAACCTACTATGATCATCTTAGAAATAGAAACTGGTTGCATTAGTGAAATTTGTATTATTAAAAGGATTAATCCATTTATGCCTAGTGTCCCTATTTTGGGACGGCATTTACTGTATCAGTCGAAAACGTTATTTATTTTTCCTAGCCTTATTTTTACATGACCAAGTAGGATGGGAGACGTTAGATGCAACTCCGTAAGAAGGAGGCGCATTTCCTTTGGCGAAATCCAACTCTAGACAGCATCCGACATGGAGTTCTGCGCATGTGCGTGAACTAAAAAAAATCTACCCAGCTACTGGTCTATAATGCAAAGCCGTAGAACAATTTAAAGCGTTTACGCGGGATTTTTTATATTTTTTATTTTTTTGGAGGGACGGGGGTAGGGGTGAATCAAAATCATTTCAAAGCTTTCGATAGACGAGCGGAAGCCATCCAGTTCTAAAATTAAAAATAAAAACGAGATGGCTAAAAGGAACTTAAAATAGCAGTTTAATGTAAAATGGAAAGTTTCTAATATTAAAAAAGCAATAATAAACAGAAATCTATGTACGCCACTCTGCTAAATCCATGTAAAAATAATTCCTCCTGTTCTACGTTTGTATAATTTTTCCGATTCCGGAATGCTGGGATCGGGATTGATTCCTTTTATGTGAAATTTAAGTATAGTAAAAATGTAAATGAATTCACAAAAGTATGTAATTTGTTTTATATAAAATACAATAAAAATGTTAAGTAATAACTAAAAATTTTAAGTTGATTTTGATAGTTCATGAAACATGTATACAGGAAATAATATTTCAGGGATCTTATCCCTATTTTATTAAACTGATATATATATATGACATTCGAAGGGAAAATTTTGGATTCCCCCCCCCCCCAAAAAAAAAAAAATTAAAAAAATACCTGGCTACACTACTGTTCCAAAGCATAATTTCTTTGGCCATAGAATGGAATTTTTAAACATATGTTTGAATATTTTATTCTCCTTATTTGTAGGGATTATATATTAAAAACTAGATACAGTGAACCAAAATTAGAATTTACGTAACCTGGGACAAACCTTAATTTTGCAACCCCCCCCCTCGCCGAATAGCACGACAACCGGAACCCCATTCGCCCTCCTCTTGAGTTTTAGAAGGTTTTCTTCCAATAATATTTCCTTTTTTCAATAACATTTATACTAAATTTCATTATATGTCCGGTATGCGACATGCGAGGATATTTTGCTCTTGTTTGTGCCATGAGTTTTGGAAGGTCCAAAGACATTTGCTATTTTAAAACTGTGTTTAACTTGTATATTAAATTTTAATGTATGTCATCCAAGAATGTATTATGTGATAATTCAGAATTCATTATGTGATAATATTTTGATCCGGTGGGTGAGTTGAGTTTTGGAAGGTTTTCTTCGAATAACATTTGATATGTTAAAATTGTTTAAATTGTATATTAAATTTTAATGCTTGTCTGCCATCCAAAAATCCATTAAGTGATGATACTTTGATCCTGTGTGTGCCTTTTGTTTTGGAATGTTTTCTTCGAATGACCTTTGCTATTTTAAACTGTGTTTAGATTGTTTATTAAATTTCAATATTTGTCATGCAAGAATTCATTATGTGATAATATATTTTGATTCTGTGTGTGTTTCGAGTTTTGGAAGGTTTTTTTTACATTTTTTATAGTACTACCTTAAAATTCTGTCTGCATTGTGTAGAACATATGAACTCTGTGCGTGAATAACGTTTGTAAAGATTTTATTTAAGTTATATTTGTTATCTTACAATTAAGTTTTCTTTTAATGATTAATAATTTCAATTCTGTGTGCAATTTTGTACGAAATAGAAATGTTTCGTGAGTTTTTCTTGTCATATAATTCTCGGGAGTAATTATTATTAGGGCTTTAAAAGGTACACTTTTCTATATTAATATATTAATTGCATTATTAGCAATATAAATATATATCATGTGCAAAGTTTGAAGAGTCTTTTTAATTTCCACCTTTAGTGTACTCATCGTTAACAATACGCTGCTATCTGTGAGCTAATAATAAGACCAGGGCTGGGGAGTAGCGCGCTACAAGTAGCGAAACTACAGTAGTCGCTACATTTTTTTATAGTTTGTAGTGTAGCGCGATACTTTTTTTAAAAAGTAGTGTAGTGTGTAGCGCGCTACAAAAAATCAGTAGTTTGTAGCGCGTTTTGCAAGCTACTTTTTTAGCTACTTTTGTTTTGCCGCGCCATCACTTCCGGCGATTGATCACGTAGTGCAATTGCTCTTTTTTCTGACTATAAGCTTAGCACTGGAACTGGAACGGATGCTTCAAAGAACACACAATTGCTCCCCCGCCCCTCCCACGAGGGGAGATCAAAGACATTAAAATATACTATGTCTTTGGGGGAGATGGGGGGGGACTCGCTAATTGCGAGGACCGACTATATATCATGTCCGATTTGAAAGGATAGCACCTAACAGGAAGTTCACTGAATACTGGACACTAAATGATTGTCAATCCTGATACTGGCAAGTGGACACTACACTGTATTTATGGGTGCAATAAAAGAAAACACCAAAGAAAATTAATTATGTTACAAAAGCATACAATATAGAGATATGTGAAATTCCTTTTCGAAAGCAAAAAATACTCATTTTTATGCACAGAAATTGATATTTTAAAAATTCAAATCTTATATGTATTCTAACGTTCAAAAATGTCAATTTTTATGGTCTGAACTTGATTTATCTGGGGAGTGCAGTGCACATGCCCCCTCTGGATCCGACAGTGGGCCTTGCCTTAATATGAAGTTAAATGCTGCTACTTTTTCTTTTACACTCTCAGTCAGACTAGACATCAATGCAAATGCAAGCTGTTCTAATTCTGATTTTTCTCTGACGTTCCCAGATTATCACACGGGTAGGGGGGGGGGGGGTAATACCCAATATCCCAATAATATAGATTAAAACTTCATATATACTGAAATAATAATAATAATAATAATAAAACAATTTCCTCTGTAACAGTTATTGTTGTCCATCACTAGATCAACTAGGAGACATTTTTTTGGATGGAGAACACGATTTGATCAAAGTACAGTATATTGAAATGCCATTTTTTACCCCGAGTACCAGTGCCTTGTGTTTTAAGTTTTAAAGAAGAAAGAAAATTACAAATTTTTTGACGGTCCAGGAAAATTTTTTAGCACTTAGCAATTTTTTAGAACTTAAGCGCCTTGTAGAAATAACCATCTTAGACAGTGCCGGATTTAAAGGTGTGGAGGCCCTGGGGCAACTAAGGAGTGGTGGCCCCTAATTATTTTTCAAACAAGTTAAGAATTTTTTCAAAGATAAGTGTGGCGAAGTGGGTTCGCCGTTAACTCATAGCCTAGAGGTTTAGGGTTCGATTTCCGAGTTCGATATTCGTTAGGAAATTTTATGTAAAGATGTCTATTATGCAGGCCCATGTTGGCTCGGGTGGACAGGGAGGCGTGTCCCCCTGCGCCCTCTACTTAAGGCTCCCTTTGCGCCTTAACGAAAGAAATTGCGAAAGAATTGCATTTTCGTGTACAAGAAATTAACGTTGAAGAATTGTTTTAAACTAAAATGTTTTTTTTTCCCTCGAATGCAAGGGCTGATTCGGGGGAGAGGGCGAATGCCCCCCCCTTCCCCGAGTGAAAAGAAATTAATGTAAAAGATCCTATTTTACTACCATAAAATGGATGCATATGTCAATCTTCTAACTAACCGGCCCCCTCCCCCGACAAAATTGCATTAATCCACCACTGCTCGAGTGTTCTAGTTTTTAAAATATAAAAATGTAGATTTACTACACTATTACGAAGAAGAATGAAATGTACAAAAAGTTTAACATTTTAAATATCTATTAACTGTAATATTCCCTTTACTCGATTTTTACCTGGATGAACAGAGGCGTAGCTAGGGCTTTCGGCGCCCGGGGACAACATGAGATTTAGCGCTCCCTTCTATTTGTCAAAATGCAGTTAGGTCAGCTTTTATGTACAATTTCGCGCCCCTTGTGTGCTGCAACTAGGGACAAATGCCCCACCTTGCTCCCCTCTGGCTACACCATTGTGGATGAAGGACTAACAGTATGAATTCTGAATGGCATCGACCCTCAATCTGCTTATAAGTTAGTGGATTTTTTTTGTTTGTCGATGGTAAAATACGATGCCTAAAAATATTCGCGACATTTCAGATTGATAGAGTAATTTTCTTTGTTTTTCACAAAGTCGTAGCTAGGTGTCATGAGGGCCCAGTGACGTATAATTGCAATTTTGTGTGTGTGGGGGGGGGGGAAGGCGCGGGGAGGTTAGTTGGGAGATTCACACACACATCCATTTTATGAAAGTAAAATAGGATATTTTACATTATTTTTTCTCGGGAGAGGCGATTCCCCCTCTACCCCCTTTAATCCTTCCTTGTGAGGGTCATTGTCAAGATTTGAATTTTGTACCTCTAAGACTTCTTCTTACTTACTTGCAGGAAAAGACTACCAAGAGTACCAAGTGCACCTTTCTGAGGCTTGCACCCCTGGCACCTGCCAACCTGGTCAGCTCCTAGCTACGGCACTGATTTTGCAAACTAATATTATGAAAGGTCTCCCTCGCCCCCTCCAAATAAAAAATAAAATAAAATGGAAATGTCATTTTCCCAGAAATTTGACAGCAATGGCGTTGCTAGGGGGGGGGCACCAGTTGCTCCCCTTAAATCTTTGATTCGCTGATTGGCGCAGCGCATACAACACAAACCTTTTTTTTTACCCCTGTACCTAATTAAGCCTTATAATTTTTTAACCTTCAAAAAAGAAGTAGTGTTCTTTTCTAAAGACAACAACGTTGCTAGTCGAGCTCTTTAAAAAAAAAAAAAAAAAAAAGAAAATCGTTTTTAGTAATATTATCATTTAACAAACTTTAGAAGTTAGTAATTTTTTCACAGGAATTTTAACGACGTGTAACGAAACACAAACACACTTATTTTATCGCAGACTCTCATAATTTTACACTCCTTTCGCGTTTCAATATGATAAGGTCATAGCGTCAAGCAGAGAAAACATATGTTCCCTGAAAAACCATGCTCTATAACAGTGGTGCGCAAACTAATTTCATCTGCGACCCCCTAATTTGTGTAAAATTTTGTCGCGACCCCCTATTTTGAATAAAATTTTGTTGCGATCCCTGGATAGACAGTAGACATTTGGTTTAATTGAAAACGAAGTTACATTGAAATTCTTTCTGGGAGTTGCTCTTATAGGGTGTTTTTAAGAGTGTCGTGACGTCATCGATTGAAATAGCGCGTTTTTAAAATAGCGTACCAAACTTATAAACCACCATAAAAATGTTATAAAAGTTGTAACATCATAAAAATCAGTTAATGAAACAACACATAATTTTATAAAACAAAGCTTTATTTATGCATATGGATATAAATGTTTTAAAAAACTTTACATCGTAAAAAGTCAATGTGAAATATGTGCTGGCAAAGAGCTCATGATTGCTTCTATGTTCGAATCTGTATTGGAAATCGCAAGTCGTAAGTCATCCTCTGGATTGAATCGAGATCGATGTTTTGTTTTAATGGAAAATAATTTTGAAAATCACTATGCATGATCCCTATGCATGATCAATTTGCAGATCACTATGCATGATAACGTGGTTTTGAAGCCCCGTGATAGCGATTGCGAATATCGCGCTCGTAAAATAATAATTGTCAGATTCTTCTCTTGTATTATTTCAGTTCTTTGAAATGAATAATTGTAGATTTTTCATAAATTTGGATCTCTTTGAATTTGGCAACCCCGAAAAATTTTCTCGCGACCCCCGGTTTGCGCACCACTGCTCTATAACAAGATTTCTAAGCACCCGTTTTTCTCTTCAACATTTCGCGCGCGCTTTCAGGCAACAAAACCAGATTATCTCTATCCATCTGTGTCGGATCGCAGATAATTAGGTTGGGTCTGCCCTGGGTGTCCGGTATCTGTAAACGCCCCCCCACCGATCCATAGAAATATAAATCTGTATGGCGCGAATGATTCGGATGTACGTGTACAAGTGTTCAGAAAAAAAAAAAAAAGAAAAAATTCCAACTCCCACTAAATACTAGAACTGTAGTATGGTAGTAAAAAAGGGGGAAGGGCGGTGGTCTACTGTGGGTCTTCTCCATAAACAAAAAAACATTGCTGATAAGGAAGGACAGGACTTGCAGGGGGTACAGTCCGAAGGCACATGCTATTTCCTATTGCAACTTCCTGGTTTACACCAGTCCACAAAATTACTGAGAAAGCAATAAAAAGGAAAAAAAAAAACCCAAGAACACCCCTCGAATCTACAATGATTTTTTCGTTTTTGTTGGTTTATCCAGTTAATTTCTAAATCTGTGCTAAACCGTGAACTGCACACTCGTTTTCATTTATTATTGTCTTTTCTTTAAGAGTTACGTTTAAGTTTCATTTTAACTAGATTAGGGGGACTTGTAAATATACAATTTTGTGAACTGTGTATACGTTTCTATGTATGTAAAATTTTATGTTTAAATTTTATTTATGGTATCTAATTACCAAAAAGGGTTAATAATACAAGACCTAATCAAAGAACCGAAGGTATGTTTTACTTTTATTTTCTTTCTCTTACTTAGATGTAATATAAAGCAATAAATAGTTGAACATGTATGTGTATTACAAAAATAAATTTTATGCGTGATTTTTTTTCCACGAATCGTGATGAAACCAAAAGTTTATTTTTGTAAAAGTTACAATATTGTATAATCTCGAAGAAAATAGAAACAAATAAGAATGCCAATTTTCTTTTAAAATGATAATCCGGCGCTCTTGGGAAACATGTCATATTCTGTTCTCATTCAGTATTTTAAACTTTATTGTTCTAAAGTTAAAAGAAATGTTTCAAAATAGCTCCTTTTTAATAATTGCTTTACATTTTCGGAGGGGGCCCTCCGACCTCCTCAAATACTCCCCTGGTAGTTGTTTATTAGAGCAATAGTTTTTCTAATTAAGATATCAATAGTTTTCTCTAATTAGGATATAAATATTCTTAAATATAAATGTAATGCAAACTGAATCTGTTAGCAAAATTTGTCTCTTAAAAGTAGCGAAAAAGTAGCGAAGTAGCGACTACATTTCAAAAGTAGTGTAGCTAACTACATTTGTCAAAAAGTAGTTGTAGTTGTAGTTAACTACATTTTTCGAAAAGTAGCTGTAGTTGTAGCGCGCTACAAAAAAAAAGTAGTTTTTCCCACCACTGAATAAGACACACCTATGAGCTAAATTCAAACTGGAATTTTATTTTTTTTATTAATATATTTTCTGTAATGCAGTGTTATTTTGCCTAAAAATATTTTTCTTGTGTTTCATTATTAACACTGAAACGACATTCACGTCTCCGTCCTACCATTTTTAATTATATGAAGGTTTATAACTATTTATTTTATCATAACATACTTTATAAACGACAATTTTTATTTGACTGATTGTATTACATGGGTTTGAAAAAAAAAACACACACAAAAAAAAACTTTATAATAAAGACAATCTTGGTTAGTTGACTAACAATTAATTGAAAGTTTTGAGCTACTTTTGTTGCTGCACGCACGCGATGCTCCAGAGAGAAGAATCGTCTTTCCTCCTGCTCTGTTCCAACTTGCCCGACCCGAAATATCGCCTTTGGCGTGAGTGATAAAGCGCAGAGAAAAATTCTCCTTCTACGGAGTTGCATCTAACGTCTCCCAAGTAGAATGTTGACATTTCAATTTTTATACATAATGATTTTAAAAGAAATCATCCCTTGTTTTAGAAGTTGACATCAGAAATCTCAATTATTGCTCGTATTAGCAAAAATCGAAGAAAGTCGCAAGAGTATTTGGGCACAAATGGGTTAATAAAATATATTTTTAAAGGAAACATATGAACACATTATGGCCGCTGATTGGTTAAGGGCCTGTCCTTCTTTTCGCCATCCACTTAAGCGTTCAGTCGTGTGTTCCATTCCAACTCGTCCTCTGGTTTAGATAAATTTCGTTTCAGTATGCTAATAAAAACTCCACTGTGTTGTTCATTTTATTCGACGTGGATTTATGAGGGCATTCTTGAAACCAAGTAACCAAGTCCGAAAATAAATGTTCCAAATACAACAACAAACGGCATGTGTTATTATAAAATTAGACACACATTATTAACCCCTTTCGCTACAGGTTCACATTAGCATTAAAGCCTGTAACAAAATCAATCAAAATAACTGGTGATTAATACATAAAATAATAATTAAAAAAAAACTTTGTAAAATAACACCATAAAGGTTACTTGAACGGCCATACAGCTGTTTCGAGCAAAAACTTTTTGCTCTTCTCAGAAACGGAAGAAAATGATGTCTGTCCCCCGTTACTGGCTTAAGGAGATTGTCACTGAGGAAGAGCAAAAACTTTTTGCTCGAAACAGATATATGGCCGTTCAAGTAACCTTTATGGTGTAATTTTACAGTTTTTTATTATTTCATTAAAGCATGTCTGCAACATATGGTGCAGTTACAGGGGCGTAGCCAAGGGGGGGGGGTTAGGGGGGTCATAACCCCCCCATGAGGAATTTTTTGCCATACAAAATGTATATTCTTCACTCCCTTATCACACACATGTATGCATATATGTGAGTTGCAGTAGTCGTAACCCCCCCCCCATGAAAAATTTCTGGCTACACCCCTGTGAAGCTAACATTGCAAACCACAATTTTGATGCATTTTGTGATAATCAAGCAACAACTACACTCAATTCACTAAAATCGAACGTAATGGTTTTGGGTCACGAGAATTTTACGACGTATGCATGCTGAAGCTTTTTGAACACTAATTATTAAGCTATTTTGAGGGGAAAAGGCACATTTCCCCTGAATTTTGTAAAATATTTTAGGAAATTCTACCTTTTAGTTTTTTTTTTCTTTTCCCGTCAGATAATTTTTTTTTCATTTTTTTTATGTATTACAATAATTAATAGATAAAAATATTTTGTTCGATTGTATTCGATAATGTGTTCGAATTTTTACGTAAATATTGTGTTACATATATTTTTTGTAGTACTTTACAGTGCATCGTTGTGGAGTTAAAAAATTAGTGCCAGTTGAAACAAAATTAAAATAATATGTCAAATTTATTTATGGATAATTTGTGTACAGCCCCTGAAATGTGATCTTCTGACGGGATTTTTTTTTCGTTTGAGAGCCATTGAAAAGTGATTTAGTCAACATATATTTATTTTAAGATCTCTGAGGCTGTTAAAGATGAAAGGCTGAAATTTTGCACATTACCTGATTAATGTATTGGGCAATGTTTTGAAAACTGGGATTATTTTTTGTACGGAGAGTCATATATAAAAACTTAAATTCTGTATCTATTTTGATTTAATCTTCGAAAAATTTTAATCCATTACATAAAATTCAGTACCTTCTTTTACGTAATTTTGTAATTTATTGTATCTATGATCAATGTTTAAGGAATGAAAGCCTGGGTCAGTTGCTTTTGCGACACCGTGTATATGTTACGGTAAATGTGATTAATCCGGTGTTTATGTATAATAACCGGTAATTATGCATAATCACCACCGAATTCGGTAAAAGTTATAAATTTTTGAAAATGTATCAAATTAACCGGTTTGTTTGCATAATTCCCAACTCGTAATGGTAAATGTGATAAAAGTCCCTAACTTTACGAAAATTAGTTCAGTTTGCGCAACTGCTTGGCTTCTATCAACACGTGACAACTCCGTGATTTCAGTAGATGTTCTCATTTCGTTGGATCTAGACGTTTTTCCGTTATCCTCTCGTATAAAATATTGAATAATGCCCGGTATGCTTGAGCATTTTAATTTCAAATTAGTGATTATTATGGATACTAAGAAATCAAACAGTGGTTTTCTGACGAAAGAAAAATAGGATGATTTGCTAAAAAAAAATGTGAATTATAGTAAAAACAAAAGTAGTTCGAAAAAACTGAAAGATTATCAAAGACTAAAACGATACGATGTAATGAAAGTAGGCAATGTTGAAAAACTTATGTTTCCCGTGAGTAATGACAGCTTCAATCTTAGATTTTACGTGTACTTTTGAAGAACGTTTTACCTTAATTCATGAGGTACACTTATCAATAGTTCATGGTGGTAGAAACAGGATGTTAAAAGAACAAAAAAATTACTACCGAAGAAGTCATGATTTACTGAAATTTGTGTGAAATTAAAAAAAAAAAAAAACAAACAAAAAAAAAAAAAAAAGGTATCTAAGAAAGGACTTGTTGTTAGGCCAATGGTTTTTCAAGAGATGGACTCAAGTTGCCAGGTGGACCCAACTGACATGCAGTCGCAACCAGATAATGACTAAGTTTATTTTTGTCTATCAAGGCCACTTGACGAAGTTCGTACAGTTGCGTGCCCTAAAAAGCAAACGTGTAGAGGAGATTGTATATAACCTAATTGATACTTTTACTATTTTTGGAGCCCCCAGTGTACTGCAAAGTGACAACGGTCATGAGTTTAGTAACAAAATCTTGTAGAAGAAGATTGTGCAATGTAGCCGGATCTGAAAATTGTGTACGGAAAACCTAGGCACAGCCAGACTCAAGGTTCGGTTGAACGTGCAAACCAGAAATTGAAAATATGGTAAGTTCTTGGTTGGAAAGCAATCACACCAGTAAATGGTTTAAAGGGTTACGTTTTGTGCAACTTATGAAAAAATAGAGCATTTCATGAAGGCATCAAGTGTTCTCCTTATGAAGCAATGTTTGGGACGCCTGCAAAATTTGGCTTGAAAATGTCTTTCCCGAATCGAACATCTTAGAACTGAAGAAGAGCTTCAGGCATTAAACGAGACAGTTAATAATGCCACCAAAAACATCAATAGCGAAATAGAAAATGTTTCTAATATGGACAATAACGATCTATCTCAAAATGACCCTCCATTTGAAGTTAATTTTAAGACTCAAAGAGAATGAAGCAGCGGTCACTCTGATCCAGACAGATATTTTATGCAGGCAAGAGCAAGTAAGAAAACACAGAATGACTGCTAAAAAAGGTTTAGAATTACAAGCAAAGAAAATGTTGAAAGTTTCAATTGTTACATTTCCTGCTGGTAAAGTTGGTGATGCAGTGAAACTACGAATACCAGACGTTGACAGAGTAAAAAGGGATCTCTGAAATTTATTAGCGGTGATATTAGAAGTTCAAAATGAAGAGTTTTATCAGTTAGGAACTAAAATGAAGACACAGTAGAATCGGCACTTTTGGATTTGCAGCTAGTAGGATTTATTCTTACGAGACAGAAGTTAATTTAATGCATGTACACAGTCTCAAAAAAGTATTCGAGAAAGAGATGAATATCGTACGTTGGTTTCGTGTATTAAAAATTATCATAGAATATGAATTAGGCTATGTATAAATATGACTTTCCATATTTCTGTCAAGTTGTGCGTTTTTCAAAAACTCAATAATTATTCACAAATCTAAAATAGGAAATTTCGCTTTTACTCGAATACTTTTTAGAAAGGGTATACTATTTGCTGTCCATAATGGTCCTAGAGATAGAGCTGTTGCTTCCACAAGTAGACCATGCAACAATAGTCCTACACCATTTGTTTCCACCAGTATATCATAATGTTACGAATTTTCGGGGTAACCCGCTGTTCTGGGGTTTAAAAATCGTTCAAAATTTGCATTCTACGCATTAAATAGTTACATTTGGCTTTTTGTTGCATCAAGATCGGTCAACTAGAACCGGAGATACGGAGGTTTGGGTTTCCCCATTGATCTCTATAGGAGTTTCTAGAAATCTCGAGAAATATTGGTCCTAGGCCTTCGCAGACTTGCCAACTTTTACGCTTTGCGCGTAAAATTTACGCATTTCGACTGCTGTTTACGCTTTTACGCATACAGCACTTTTTTTTACGCATTTCCGGATATTTTCTTCCTAACTTGTTTTTATTTCTTTAAAACAGAAATTGATATTAAAAAGAAATGTATTAGGTTTTCAATTGAAATGATGTTCTATGTTTGAGCCTTTTTGCCTTTTCAATATGGCTGTAAGTGCACATCATCGGCACCATGATCGACATGCACATCCATGTTGATACAATGCGCATCAAAATATTTTTCTGAGTTGCCACTGAGGCAAAGAAAAAAATCTTTTCCAGATGTGACGCCGAGTATTTCTTAATTGGTTTACCCAGTCATGACGTCATAGAGTAGAGCGAATGGGAGAATCGCTTAGTAGGGAGTATGTCTTTCTCCTGTGACTTGTGCGTCTCACGTTGTGTTCGTTCTTCTCGTTATCAGCGCGCGCCCGCTTTGCGGTTAAGAGATATTGGTATCCGGTAGTATGAGCATACTTCGATTGATTTTCTGAGGATTATTTTCGATAAATGGCCATTAGAACAGCATAACTTATTAAAAAAAGTTATAGCAAAAAATGGGCATGTATAGTATCATATGTCAAAGGAGCGAAATTTGCTTATTGTAACGTGTGCCGGAGTGATTTCACCTTTTCTCACGGAGAAAAGTATGACATTTCTCGCCACGTGAGTTCGTCAAAACACAGTGAAAATGTGAAACATGCTAACAGCAGAAAAAGTCTACAAACATTTCAAAGAGGACGGACAGTCCAGTGGCAGATTAATGCAAGTTTCTCGGGGGTGGGGGGGAGCGGTTAGAAGATTGACATATACATCCATTTTATGGAAGCAATTTAGGATCTTTTACATTAATTTCTTTTTCTCGGGGCGCGGTCGCCCCCTCCCCCCCCCCTTAATCCGCCCTTGGGACAGTCGGACGTTATTCATGCAGAACTGTTATTTACATCTTTCTTGATCGAACACAATGTTCCTATTTCAGCAGCTGACCATGCTGAATGTGAGAGGGTTTTCAGTATTATTCGGAAAAACAGAATTGAATTCAGGTGCAACTTGTTTAATAAGATTTTGAAAAGCCAACAGCGAAAAATCTTGCTTCCAGAAAACTTTTACTTCTGATTTTCTGAATAAAGGCAAAAAAGCTACTGCTGCTTCTTTGAAGTCAGCACAGTCAAAATGAGAGTTTTTTCAAGTCAGTTAAGTGATTATAATTAATAAATTGTTACCAGAAGATGGTGTATTAATTGATTTGCCTTTTATTCAACAACTTCATTTTCTTTTATTGTTCTTAGCTTTATTTGAACTTACTTGAACTTAAAACAAATAATTGTGATATAAAATGCATTAAAACTAATACTCGTGCATTCTATAGTGAAAGGTAAAAAATAACGGTCGCGCGTTGTATAGCAAAAAGTGTCGAAATTTCCGTTCGCGCGCTGTTTTACACATTTTGATTTTCCCAGGTTGGCAAGTCTGCCTTCGGTAACTTCACTTTTGGTGACTTATTTTTGGCGTCAAATTTGGCGATATTTCGCCAAACTTAGTGACATTTTGGTGATTTGGCGCGGTTTTCTCAATGGGGCTTGTAATGTTAGTTTTTCTGCATGAACATGCATAACAGCCTAATATTTCTCTTCTATGACGTAATCAAAATTCCCACTTCATGTGGAATCTTCGAGAGATACATTCTTCTAAAAGCTCCTTGTAGCTTCTGCTACACCTATAAATACAGGTATGACAGACAACCCCAGCCAGTGTGGATCGGGCTTCCGATGAGTGCGCTGCTTTGCTCTGTTAATTGTATTGTGCTATGGAAGCGGTATTTTCGCTTGCTTTTCAAACTTGATTTTGAAATGCTGTGTGTAAACTCTTCATTGTTGAGCCTTGACGGACTGTGGTGTTATCCCTCATATATTTCCACTGAATTTTGCCTGTGGAAGTGTTTTATTTTGTGTGAGAATTACAGCATTTGTAGAAGCTTCGGTACTGAGTGGACTGTTATAAACGAGCTACTGGCCATTAGTGCCTGTGAATTTTGTACATCTGATTGATCGACGAAGTTCTAGAAGCAATAAATTTTGCGTTCCATCCTGACAAGTGGACTCTTTTCTAGAACTTTCTACACCAACTGGACTTCAGAACGACGAACCCAGGAAACTAGCAGAGTATTCTGCAACAATATGGACCTAAACAAGCAGTAGGTTCCACCCATATATATAGGAACCACTAGATTGAGCATAACGGGAGAAAACTTGATGCCTAATCATCCACAGTTTCAAGATTTTTTTATTTTTTCAATTAGTCCCCAAACTGTGAAACAGAATTGGGGGGGTGTAATTATAGTAATTATTTCTTCCTAATTAAAAAAAAATCTTGCTTACTTCTTTTTGTGAATGTTAGTAAGACTTTAATTTTAAAGCCACTGACATTGGGAGATCTCTCAAGTGGAGGAACAGGGTTCTGTCCTCTCGCGGGGCCGTCGGTCTAGCTTTCTGGAGTTTTGGGCGGTTTTCTCCAGCCAGATGTAACGTGAATACGCGCTAGATACCCAGAAAAGTCCTCCCCCAAGGCTTTTCCCCCCATCTTGTGTTTGTCCTTTCTCTGGCGTGGATTTATAAGCGGTTCCTCGTGAACAACCACACAAATCCGAATATATGTTCCAACACAACTACACAACAACAAGACTTTAATTGGGGGGCAAATGGAAGCTTTTTTTTTTTTTTTTTTTTTTTTTTTTTAAACAAAAAAAAGAGCATTGAACTTATAAAACGTTTCCAGTTTTTGTATCAGAATTGGGGACACCATACTGATTTGTTCCCAGTTCTTTGTTTAAAAATATGGTTACACTTAGAGTAGACTGAAGGATGCCAATATTAACATACGCAAAAAGATACTCAGAAGAGATCTCTGAATAAAATATCACGAGAAATCTTTTAAGTTTGTGCAGCTCCAAAATCTAAATAAAAAATTTTACCTTTTTATTTTCTGGTTACTGAGACATTGCACATGATTGCATTATCAGAGGACTTTTTGAGGAGTTCTAACTCGTATTCACGGTATATCTGGAGAAAACCACTAAAAATTCCGACCGATGGATCTGCAGCCGAGCGATACGCCAGAACCGTGAACCTTCACACTTCAGCCATCGTTCAGTCTCTTATCCACTTGGTAAAAATCTGATGCATATACTGTATTAGTACATTCTTATACGTTAATTAAATGACTCATTTTTTGTACACTTCACAATATAATTAATTTTGCTTGCTTTGAAATAGATGAACGATTTCGAAATATGGTCTAAACAATGACTACTGTCTATGGACTTTAAAGTATTGGAAGTCTTTTGGATGACCCTGTCAGTAAAATACCCTATCGATTGCGATCGAAAAGAGAGGCACACAATTAGATGATACAATAGTACAAAATTAAATTCTACAGTTAATCATTATTGAGTTGTGAGAGTTACGTACGTAAAACGTCTCGTAGAAACTACTCAATGATTCGTGCATGCTTACGTACAGACGTCAAGCAGAAACTTCTAAAAACAAATCCAGGGTTGCTCAAAATGAATAATGTCATCAAAATCGGAATACCGAGGGCTTTTTTTTTTTTAAACTTTTTTTCCAAATTGCAGTACTTTTCTTTACATCATACGAGAATGTATGAACTTAAGATCAGGTATGAGAAAGCTCAGATTTTTCCAAATTTAGGAATATTATCAATAGACCCACACATTACTAATCAGTTGGACTTAAATGATCTTGCTAGTGATCTCTCTTTACGAAAAGTTTGGAGGATTTTTTTTTTAAACTGGTGAAAATGAAATGAAAATAAAATTTCATTTCATGCGGGGACGAAAAGCTTTAAAGTAAAACTTTTTGGTTTTGCAATTTTTTTCGAATGTCAGGGGCATAGCAGGGGGGGGGGGGCTGATGAGGCTGTAGACACTACCCGAAATGAGTAAACGTAGGATACGGAGAATATTACGTATTTGTGGATAAGTTTGAAGGTTCCCCTTGATATCCTCAAAGTACATTTAAAGTTCTTGAGATATTTGAGGTTCAGCCACGGACCTAGGCCAAATTAAAAAATCTTTTCTAATGTGTTTTTCCATCTACAAAGATTTTAATCTCGATTTAGGATTTTTTTTAAGTTTTCATCCTTTCTTTACTTTAATTCATTACACTTTAGGAAAAATAAAGGGGGGGGCATGGGGGGCAAAGACTAACGTATGGTTCAACGTATGGTTACCATGTTGGAAAGAGCAAAAAAGCAAGGAAAAGCACTGTATACAATAATCCAGGGGGGCATTGCCCCCCCGCATTGCCCTATGCTGCTGGCGCCCATGGCTGGCATACTCCTCTCCTCCCCCCCCTCCCGAGAGAAAAAGCTATATTGATTTTTATAAGTTATATTGCATTCTAGATTTTGAGTTCTCAGCCGTCCCCGAAAAAAGATCCTGGCTACGCTACTGAGTATTATCGAACAAAATAAGCAATTGAGATAAATGGTAAAAGCTAAACACCAGTTTAAAACTAATGCTTTTTTTTTTTTTTCCCCTGCCACGGGAGTACTTGGGTAGCATTTTCAAATCTTCCCCCAACACAACTAATGATAGTTGTGCCACTGTGTATGCTCCTTTTGCTATGCCTCATGTAAGTGTAATAGCCTAGTAATGATTAAAGTAATTTTATTAACTATGTACACTGGAATTATGTCCTTGCAAAAATGAAACAAAACACTTTTGTAGTCTGTACCATTAAAAACATATGTTATTTAATTAACACACACAAGACTTGCTCTGACTGGGACTGGGCTAAAGGGGATATTCGCACCGGGTGACACCACGCTTAGCAACGCCACAAGCTGCTGTAAGCATCGAATTTATTTATTTATTTTTAAATTTTTAACATAACTTGAGATTTTGCGGAAATCTATTCAGAATGTGTAAATTCCCATTTGCGCATCACGTAAAAATGTCTGAAACGAATTTGGTAATGATGAAAAGTGATCACTTAATTTATTTATGAATTAAAATGAGGTTTTTTGTTAAGGCAAAGGTTTGCGAAGAACAACTGCGTAAAGGGGAAATGGACGGAGGAGTTTTAAGGAGTTCTAACGCGTAAGCACGTTACATCTGGAAAAAACCGCCCAAAACTTCAGACTGTTAGATGGGCAGCCGCGCGAGAGGCCAGAACCTTGGACCTACACATCAGCCGTCTCCCAAAATTCAGTATCTTACACACTCGACTATTGATCGGCTGAACTAGATTAAATTAACTGGAAAGAGCCCGACCAGTGGCCGAGCGCATAGCGTTCTGAACTTGCGAGACCGAAGGTGCCTGGTTCAAAACCAGATCGCGTCTGCCGGCCTAACCATCTTTAGTTTTCCGTGGTTTCCTCCGAAACTTAGCTTAAATACGAGTTAGGACCCTTTAGAAAAACCACACGGAGGGCACCCCACCCATAGGCAGATCCCAAGTGTAGATAATTGGCCTCAATCCCACAACACACATAATTGAAAAGAACCTCGAAAATTTTCATAGATTTGTAAGAAAATATTTGGTTGCGCATTCGTTAAAAACGGCTTCAGGGAAAAAAAACAAGAAAGATAAATCATGCCAAACGCACAGATTATAAAACACTTTCCAACACAAAATTGTTTTTGCGACAAATTTGGCGATTATTTTCTTTAAAACTGGAGAGATTTTGGAGATAAGATAATGTTGTATTATCTCTATAAATATAATTTTATGAGACCCTGTAAGAAATCTTTAATTTTTTTCCTCACGTTTAACTGAAGAATATAAAATTCTATACTCATTGTCTTGTGATAGAAATGTATTAGTGTCTCTCAAATGATTTCAGTGCCAAGTGTCACTGAGATTTTAGTGCCAAGGAAGCCAGTGAGAAACAGGATTCTCTCCGAATAAGATTTATTAAGATGGCGAGCCAACTGGTCGCCGGAGGCGGCTAGTAGCTTAATATAATCAGATTAGATATATTCCGCCAAGACGAGCAATTTTTCGCCAAGATAAATGCCAGACACATGAAATTATTTATGGTTCGGAATATTATTGGCGACAGTTTGCCAGCAAATTTGAGGAAAAATAGTTTGGCGTTAATGACCACCGGGATAATACGTAAGTTCCTCTCTCGATTTATCGCCGAATAATGAAAATATAGCCAAGTTCGGTTAAATTTTCAAAGCATTTTTTTCACATCCTATTTGGCAATTTATCGCAGAAGTCGCCAATATTGGCGACTTTTGGTGCAACTTTTGAGGAAGGCACTCGATCATCGTCGTATTTTTAGATAATCATATTGTAGGATAGTATTATATGCTTTAAATATGTGTCTCTCTTTAAACTGCCACTGACCGCATTGTATTGAGATTATTTTGAGTGCTTCTGTAGAAAAACTATTAACTATACAGACATTATTTTCGATGGAAAGCTTCATCTTGTAATCCTTAATAACATATATCAATTTTGTTTCATTTCAAATAGCAGAATATCTCTAAAACAAGAAGCCCGCTGTGAAGGTAATTACAACAGGTGCTAGAAAAAACATTTGACGAAAGTATGACTACACTCAGTATATTTAATCTTCGTCTACCTAAAATAAATAATTTCATATTCAATTTTTATTATATACCCAAATCGAATTTGGAAACGTGCGGAATCGAAAGTTTTCGATTTGTGTACACAGCTATTCTCATAACCATGCAGACGATTTATTTGTGAACAAAAAATTTAATAAACTGCGTAATCTGGAAAAACTATTTTAAAAGAATATGAATCCCAATTGTATGACGTCATATTCACTTGTAATAGGTAATTTTGTCACGCAAATGACTCCCTTTTTTGACTCTCGGAAATAAAATGGTTCTGAAAAAAGCGAAAAACCGCTTAAAAGTGAGGGAACAGGTGGATTTTCAAATTTTTAAAGTAGCGCAGATTGTTTTCTATATTTTTATACATAATTATGAGAAATTTCAAGCGGATCGTACAAACGGTGAAGACGTTATTAGGCTTTTTGTGTTTACTTTGTAATCTTTTTGCAGTAATGGCGGAAATTTTTTTTATCTTGATCAGGGATCAGCATAACTGTATAGTAGGACGATACGCTTTAAAGAAAATCTTCCCATAGAACGCAATGTATTTGGAGTATTTTGAGTGCTCCTGTACAAAAACTATAAATGCTACATATACCATTTACAATAGGGTACATGGTACAGTAGACAAGAATAACATATTTAAATTTCGTAGAAATCGATGTATATTTACGGAAGTTAGAGCACGGACGGACAGACAGACAAGCCGAAATCATAAACACTTTCAACCTTGTTGGAAAGTATTAATAAGATTTAGTAGCATGGTAGGGATTCGATTTTAGTGCCACAATTAAAGTTTACGTCAACCAAGGCAAATTTTAGTTTCGTGCCCCTTCAGCACGACACCCAGGTTACGTGCCGCTTGTGCTCCTTTCTACTTTTGGGCCGGCTCAATTTGAACAAAATGGGTCATATTTTTAAGATTTTTTAAAAATTGCCTTTATTTTTTTTTGGGGGGGGGGGGAGGAAAGGGGGATTACGTTAAGGTTTCTGGTGCCAATAAAAGCTAATCTAGTTATATAAATGGTTTCTAAAAAACAATAAGCGCGTCGATTGCTTTTCAAACTTTTTATTAAATTATATAAAAATTCTGTAGCTTTTTTTTACGCATTTATTTTTTTAGACATCATGCTAAAATAATCGCAGCTGATCATATAAAATTTAGTTACAGGTTAGAAATATTAAAATTGAATAATATTTGAATTTTTTAAATTGATACTTAAAAAAAGAAGATTTAACGAAAGTTACGCAAAATTTTATTTGTGTTACGGGGAAACTACGAAAACTAATGAAGTGAAGTTTTGATGCATAGTGAATGGTTACTCATTGTAAAATGTGGGATTCCCTAAAAGTTTGATTGCTTTTTTAGGTGTTGCGTACAATGTGTGAAAACATTTATTCATGTATCATGTAAAATCATCTAAACGTAATCAAATTAAATGGTCTCTTGATTTTAAAAACTCGGTCTACACACACAATATATACCGTATACAGTAGAACTATCGTTCCCGCATTCATCGTTTTCCCGTATTGGTCGTTTTATTTCTATGGTCCCTGCACAAGTTGTATTTAAATAATGCTAACGAAACCCGTATTTATCGTTCGTCAAAAAAACCTTTTCCCGCTTTCATCGCTGTAAAATATTTCTCCTGACCGAAATGACATCGAAATTCAGATGGATCCAAATGACGTACAAACTTAATTATTTTCTGGTATAGTATTATTTTCTGGTTTCTAGGGTTGATGATGGTGTAGATAAGAGTTGTTGCAGAGCATGGGGTGTGAAATTTAGAAATTATATTTCCTTTAATATAGACATAGCGGCGTATCTTAAGAATGGAAGAAATGTGCAGTGATGCAAAATATAAAAATAACGGCGAAGAAGCGGAGAATAATATTAATGCCGATGAGACAGCCTACGCTAGTGTCAAGTTTATCAACGCAATTACAGTATTTGAAATTGTGTTAACTTTTATATACAAACATGAAAACATAGAAAAGGCAAGAAAAATGTTGTAAATCTTTAAAATTTTCTTTTAATTTAAAAAAAAAAATTAAGGAAAAACCCAGTGCATAGTTACTGATTTTTTTAAAATAAATATCACTTAATTTTCTTCAACTCTAATTTATTTCTACATGTACTCTAATGTTTTTGTGTACTGCATCTTTTCCTAAATATAAGGGATAGGACCTGGGGACCGTATAAAAATTTAATTTTTGTAATTTTTTTCTAAATGGGTTTTTTGGTTCGAAAAGCACGTAAAAACATTCTTTACCTTTTTTAAAACATTTTTCAAATTGGAAGTGCATATCTAAACCGAATGGTTCGGGAATTAGCTATTGGGTCACATTAAGGCTGGACACCCTGTATATACTCGGCGTATAACACGCACCATCAGCTTCAAAAAACTTCTTTTTTTAGTGTGCGTGTTATGCTCCGAATATAAAATGCTTAACATAAAATATAAGATGAATTTCTTGACATAAACTAAATTTACTGATGCGTATTACATGCCAGATGGTTTTACGGATACACCGGCATATACGGTATATTAATTTAAAAATTTGAATCAGGATTTTTTTTTGTTGTTGTTGTTACTCTTGCCTTGTAATTTTTCTTTTAATGGTAAATATATGTTATTACATCTATGGAATCATGAAGGCCAATTAAAATTTTTAATTTAATGTAAAATTTCATCTAAAGGAAAAGAAATTCAGAAGCTGAGTTCCCATGCAAATTAAGGCCTGCTTATAACATTTATACGGTTTTTCGCTTGTTTGTGAACATGTATTTCGGATTTGTGTGCTTGGCCCGAAATCCGCTTATAAATCCACGTTAGAACAACACAAGAGGGATTGCTCTCCGTGGGGGTCTTTCTAAGGGGTCCTAGCCCGCATTTACGCTAGCTTCGGACGTCGAGTTGGTCGACGTTCGTTTTTCCGAACTTAAGGGGACAGCCTACTTTTAAAATGCCCCAAAAATCGATTTTGAGATTTTTATC
The DNA here is from genome assembly GCA_038373885.1 of Cheiracanthium punctorium. Classification (NCBI taxonomy): domain Eukaryota; kingdom Metazoa; phylum Arthropoda; class Arachnida; order Araneae; family Cheiracanthiidae; genus Cheiracanthium; species Cheiracanthium punctorium. Next base: position 125,015 of record JAWZYV010011726.1, read on the forward strand.
TCATTAAATAGCTTACTTTATTCTAAAAAGATTGATACCAACCATTTTTCTGTATGACATTTATTTGTTGAGATAAAAAGGAAAATGTAAACGCAAGTTGGGCAGCATGCTGTAGAAGCTGCAACTAAGGTTGACACTCAAAGCATAAAAGAGGGAGAATAGAAATGTACAGAATTTAATTTAGAAACTCGAAGAGCCAGAAAATGCTCATCAGTTCTCAGTTTGAGGCAATAAAAGAAAACGAAGGCATTGTGCATGAAAGCGGAAAATTTTAAATCGAAATTTCATAAAGTGAAATAAAATCAAATTTTTATGTTGCAAAGTAAAAATAAATATGTATATATGGATATAATTATTAAAATAACTTCAAAACATGTACTTTACCAATATTAATGCTTTTATATCCTAAAAATGTATCTTTTGTTAAGGTATGTACATATATTTTCATATTTACAATTGTCGAGCTTTTCTTTAGACTGATGTTTCTTAAGCCATATTAAAACATATTTTGGGTTAATCATATTAAGTACTCCGTAAAATTATTCTTAAATAGTCAATGTTTCATTAGAAAATGTTTTTAACTTTTAAAAATTAAAATTTATGTTCCAAAACAACAATTTGAACTTTAATTGGCGTTTTCTCAAAAGACTGTTTTTCAAGTTTGTGCGCATGATATTTTAAAAACTATTTAAGATATCAACTTGAAATTTTTCTCAGGCATTTATTCTAATATAATGAACAAAATGAACTAAAATGAAATGGTTGTGTTTCATAGAAAAAAAGTTATGATTGTAAAACTATCAAAATTTTTATGGTAATTTAAATTTTCAGATTAAATGATTTTTTTAAATTTAAATTATGAAAATAATTAAACCATTTTAGTTTAGATTGTTAATTTGAATGTCTTGTTTAATTTAGAAAAAAATTATGAGGTTCAAAGGAATTCTAATTGAGATATCTTGCGCGCAGTGGGAAAGTACCCTTGAATTTTTTTTTCCAATATTGTGTGGTAAAATAATATTTTTAATCAATAGAGTAATGTCATAGTAGTTAACTGAAAAAAAAAGTTATGTTTCTGCATGCATTCATTATTTTTTTTTAAATTATGAAAGTTGATCTAAAATTTATACATTTTCCCATTCTTAAAAGTAGGCTGTCCCCTTAATAGGGGTCTCTCAAATATCGTCTAAATATTGTAAAATTGTCTGTAGGTGTGTATTTGGAAACATTTGCTTGTTCATACAATCGCAAGTATTCGTAAAAACGAGCATCAGCTATAACTGTTACAATGCAAACAAAATTTCACACTTTTGGAAGGTATGCAAGACATATTAATCTGTCAAAAACAGGGAGTAGCGGATCCAGAGGAGGGGCTAGGGGGCTTCAGCACCCCCCAAAAGAGATTGCTAAAGAGTAACATTCTGCTTTATTATGCACTTTAAATAGCTAAAATTATCACATCTTAAAACTTAGCCCCTCCCAAAAGCACGCACATTGGTTTAGACTAAAATTTTGATTTATATTACATTTTAATTGGGTGAGATAAGCTTTTTTTAAAATTTAGCACCACCCCCCCCCCAAAAAAAAAATTTCAGGATCCGCCACTGAAAACAGGTGTTTCAACTATTAAAAACCGTAAACTTGAACTTCGCCCACCCTCCGTCCACTTAAATATTTTCTGGGCACCTCAACACTTTTTGGTATCACACACTACTGGTCCAAAAATAATAGTGAAATTCAGGCCCGTAGTTAGGCAATTCGACAAGGGAGGGGGGGGGGCGGAATGGCTATTCATTTTGAGTAGTTTTCTTCTACTCAGTCTCCTTCTCCCTTCAAGACCTTTTAAAGGCCTTTGCACAGATCCAGAGACATGTCGCGGGCCGCTAGCAGTAGGGTGCCAATAGCGGAACCAATTCTTCAATAGTGTAACCATTTCCTTTAAAAAGGTGGTGATACTCCGGTATTAAACCAACAAAAGATAATTGGGGACCGTGAATAATATTGCGATTTCGCACTCCCCCATCTATTGTTCGGTAGAGGACACCCCAAGTGTCGCTGCCAGTCGCAGCTTCCTAACCATGTCAAATTTCCCCGTTCAAATACATTGTAGCCATGGGCGCCCATAGGAATTTTTTTAGGGGGGGGCAAAGTTCAAAATTTTTTTTAGAGGTGGGCAAATTTTGAACTTTTAGCAAATTTAGTTCTAGTTTTGCCATTTGTTTACATCACGAGACATTAACCTAAAACTCTAGGGGTAGAACCCTAAAACTCTAGGGGGAGCCCCTAGGGGCCCCCTTATGGGCGCCCATGATTGTAGCCGCGACGGTCTCTGGATCTCCGCAAAGGCCTTAAGTAGATATACATTTTTTTTTGGGTGTGTGGGAGGGGGGTGGGGGGATCTGGAAAGTGTCATTTTTTAATCTGGGCCTAAAACTCGGCCTGTTCTTCAAGCCTCTTTTCTCTTGTAGATACTGATTTACGTAGAGACAATTGTATGCGACAGATTGTGCTCATGTATGCAACACAATATGCAAAATGGCGCCATATACTTTAGTGATGGTAAAGCAGAATGTCAGAAATTTAAAATGTTTATTTTTTTTTTCATTATTGATTTTTAAATTTAACTTTATTTTTGCAAATCACTATTCTATCTATTCTGTAAATCTGCGAAGAGCAAAATTTTGTCCAGGGGATGGGGCAATGTTTTCCCAGGGGTGGTCACTACCCCTCAATGGCGGATTAAAGGGGGGAGGAGGGGCGACCGCCCCCCCCCTAGAAAAAAGAAATTAATATAAAAGATCCTATTTTACTTCCATAAAGTGGATGTATTTGTCAATCTTCTAACTAACCACCCCCCCGACAAACTTGCATTAATCCGCCACTGCTTCCCCCAAATGCACCTCCGTGCCTACGGGCCTGGTAAAGCGCATTGATACAAGAATGATTAAATTTAAATAGGTAAACGTGTGGGCCCCACTACCTGGGGGAGAAAACAGCTTGTTAGTCATGGATATGAAAAATAATTTACTTGTATTAGACGCATCTGAGTTGTGTTTGAAAAATCTAACAAACACTACACCAACAATAATTTTAATTTATTGATCCCTCCCCTGCCTTGCAAAGTTCAAAATCTATGTAAAAATAACGGCCAGAATTAGAAGAAGGAAAAAAAAAAGTGAAGAAATTTTTTTAGAGATACCATATAAATCAAGGACGTCGTCCCCCTCCGAAAATGTAAAGCAATTATTTAAAAAAAAAGCTAGTTTAAAATATTTATATTAACTCAGGTAACAATAAAGTTTAAAATACCTGGTCGACCCCCTCCTGAAATGCATAGGCGTAAGTTATTATGGGCATGATTCATATAAATTCAAAATCAGATATTACCTATTTGAAAACAACTTTTTCTCCAATAAGAAACGCCCCACCAGTGGCATAGCGCTCTGAACTGGGAGACGGAAGATGCCGGGTTCGAAACCAGGTCGCGTCCGCCGAGCTAACCGTTCGAAGTTTTCCGTGGTTTCCTCCAAAACTTAGCGGAAATGCGGGTTAGGACTTCTTAGAAAGACTCCCACGGAGGGCACCCCACCCCTCGGCCTAGAGCCCACGCATAGCTAATCGGCCGTAATCCCACAAACTACAACAGGAAACATTTGCCCCCCTCCCCTGCCAATGTTACATGCTAATTTACGCTAATGCCGAAATGGAAACCTATATACGCTACTAATGTAGATATTTTGTAGTGTTTTTTTTTTTTTTTTTTTTTTTTTTTTTTCCCAGTGTGCATTGCATGAATAAAACAAACTAATTACAATTTTACTGAACTTTAAATTTTTACTGCAAACGTTTCTCATCAAGTGTTCTGAAAATGCTTTAGAAACAACTCTGACTCCAAAACTCAATTAACAAAGAATTTGGTTGGTTAAAATGAACCATGTACCATGACCTATTCGAGATGTCATATTCATGAATTAAAAGACTGGCCGTACCCACAGCAAGTTTAGATTCGTTTTGCCGTTAAGTTTTTTGTATTGACAAAAATGTCAAAAAAAGGAAGAAACACAAGAAAGAAGGTACAATGAATTAAGTATCAATGTTTATTTTCTATGAAACATTATGTTCTTACCTAACAGTAGTAGTTAATACAATAAAACTTACTTATTCAGGGCACACTTTTTAAAAACCCAAATTAGAAATGCAGTAGCCTATATAGGTTTCCATTTCGGATGGGGGGCGATCCGGTATTTCAAACTTCATTGTTATTACATTTAATATAAATGTTTTAAAATAGCTATTGTTTTATAACTGCTTTAAATTTTCGGAGGGGGAGCAGGCCTCCCTCTTAACGCCCTTGATGCAATATATTCAGTGGTAATAAAGCATAATTTAAGAACTTTAAAATGTTTAAAAAATTTTCAAAGTGACTTTTTTTTTAAACTTGTGTTTTCAAATCACTTTTCTGTTGATTTTACAAATTTGGGATCAAAGCAAAATTTTTCCTGAGGGTGGAGCAAAAAATCTTCTCTTTAGTCATTTAATTTAATAAGAGGAATGTTAAAAAAAATCTAGAATGTACATACCTAGGAATGAATGCAATATAGTAATGCATCCATGTTTCATTTTATAAATTTACAACATCAAAATTGTTCATTTCTTTAGACAGTAGGAGGAATAAAATTCAGTATTAAAATAGTCCTTATAATTCCAAGAAATGCAAAACAAAAATATGAAACATGATTTAATTAAATATGCTTTATGTATGTTATTAAAAGAAACATTTCACTGCTTATTTATATTTATTAAAGGAAAAGATTTTGAAATAGAAGCATTGTAAAATAGAATGTGAATTTTTAATAGTTGTATTCCTTTAATAACACAGTTAAATTCTAAAACAATTTTTTTTTACGTGACACCGGTTAAAAAAAAAAAAAAACTTGTAGTATCCTACAAAAACTACATTTTCTTGTAGGCATTGTTTGTATTAATAACAGAGTTACAGCGAATTAAATCAAGTGATTTCTCAAAAACATATCCCTAATTTAAATCACTTTATTTTAAATATCAAGTGAAAATCTTTAAGTAAAAGAAACATCAGCAATTTTAATTCATTAGTGATCTAAAAATATTTTTAAATTTATATTTTTAAAAAGAATAAATGAAAGACTGGGGTCAAAAGTAACAGAGGTCAATTCTAACACTTTTTATTTAATCTTGGTACTGTATGGTGGTGTGCTACAGCACCCTCTAATAATTCAATAATTCAAGGACAGAAACTGCAAAGAAATGAGTTAAAATGTCTTCGTGATATGGGTAACATGTTTTTGTTGCTTCAGAGTAAAAAGTTGTTCTGTTATGTTTTTGGTGATATCATTTTTCTGTTGCATGTTAGCTTTAACCAACCCTGTTAGAAATGTTATTCCAAATATATTTGCATTTTCAGTTATACAAATTTATATATTACAGTTGCTCAGTGGCATAGCCAAGGGGGGGGGTTAGGGGGGGTCATAACCCCCCCCCCCCCATGAGGAATTTTTTGCCATACAAAATGTATATTTTTCACTCCCTTATCCCACACACATACACATATATATGAGTTGTAGTAGTCGTAACCCACCCCACCTCCCCCATGAAAAATTTCTGGCTACGCCACTACAGTTGCTACATTAAGCTTTCATAGTTGCCCAGGTTGGGATAGTTGTAACATTGCATTATAATTGACATGTATATATTAAAATTCTATCATGTGTCAACTTTAATTCCAAAAATGCATTTATGCAAAAGTTGTGTGATGTCTATCATAAATTTGCATGGAGTCTTTGCTTTAAATTATGTATAAATATGGAGAAAAATGTGCAAAACTTACAACTGATCCCAGTCTCCCCTACATAGAACATTAAAAAAAAAGATGTTTCATTAAATTGGTGTAACTAGAGTACTTTTCTTATGTTGAGATATGTCCAGACAGCACAGCAAACTTGCAGCAAGCTTGATTTATCAAGTCAATAAACTTGAATTAAGCTTGAAAATTTCAAGCGTGTAAGCTTAATGCAAGTTTGAATCAAGTGTTCAACTTTACACTTGCCCAACTTGCATTAAGCTTGACATAGCAAGCTTGAATCAAGCTTGATATAGCAAGCTTAATTTCAAGCTTAAAAAATTTTCCCTAAAAAAAAATTCTGTAAATACACAGTGCCCGTCGGTGAACTCGCAACACATATTTTATTTTTCCACGCATTTCCCCCTCTATGCTGAAATTTCAAGTTATTTTAATCTGTTTCCATCAAGCGTCCGTGGCTGGGATCGAACTTGGGACCTAAGGTTTGGGAGGCCAGCATCCTAACCATTCAGCCGCGCTGGGCCGAGGCCTCCGAAAGAGGAGAAAGAATCCCCACATTCTATGGACCTGGGCACTAATCCATCTCACCGCTGTGACATCACGCTAAGCGATGATACATTCGGCAGTAGGTGAATGGGGTAACATAGAAAAGACTTTATACCTGTACATTCCACCAATTTAAAACATGTTTATATAGCTTAGGCGAAATTCTAAATATTATCAGGGAACAATCAACGTTTGTAGAGTTCACTGCATACTTTGTAAAGCTGTTTTTTCTTCAGAAGTTTCCAAACGTTCCCTGTATATTTGTTAGTAGAGCGAGATTTGAGGAAATATACAGCTTTTGAAGAGCTTTTCTAGTGACATATGTATTATTTATGAATCCATATTTAATGAAATTTAAAGCATGCCTTCATGTTGTTGTGTTCCTGGATGTAAAGCAAATTATAAAATGGGAGAAAATATCCAGGTATTTAAATTCCCGTCAGATCCTGGAGAAATGGGACAGTGGATTCATAATATCCCTAGAAAAGACTGGACACCATCCAAGTCAAGTGTTGTGTGTATAAAACATTGTTGAAGAGAAGATATCATAAAGGAAGACATACTGAAGCGACCTGATGGTTCTGAAATTACACTCTTAAGAAAACGAGTCAAATTATCAGAAAGCGCAATCCCGTGTATATTTCCAAACCTTCTGACATAATTTTCGAAAAATAAATGTGAAAGATAAAACTCAGAAGAAAGGCGAAAAGAAATAAGAGAAAGAGAAAAGGGAGAAGAAACTAAGATAGAAATGTACAATAAAGATGAAGTTCCCTCCTTCGAATATTTATTAAAAAACTACGACAGTTCAAGAAGACTGGAATGTTATGTGTGATGAATCAGTTAAATTTTACAAAATTAAGCCAAAAGTGCTTCCGCTTGAAATTCAATGTCAGTTCCAAATCAAAAAAGATTTAACTATTGAAATTTTCGTGAAAAGTGAAAAACTAATGTGCAATAAAATTTTCAGATTATTTGAAAAAAGAAAATGTTGCATCATAACTAAGATATCTAAAGTAGATAACTTATTTTTGTACTTAAATAATTTAACTGTCTTATCCTCACAGCCATGTTGTAAAAGTTTTTGTGATAGTTTACAAAATATTTACCTTGATATTTCAAGACTTTGAAGAAATCTTGAGCACACCGAATGTGCGGAAATTACTTAAAATTTAACTGAACAGAAATTAGAAGATATATGTATTTTTAGTTAACTTTGTGAATGTGGTACTTTAAAAACTCATCATTTATCTAAATACGTTTGGATTTTTATTAATATATTTCTTAGTAATTATTCGAAAGTTGAAAATGATTCACACGCATATTCAAAATCTTTAAAATGCAAGCTGTCTGTATTACATCATAAGTTTATTCAGCCCATTAATGTAAGCACTATTTTAATTATTATTTAATCTTAAAAAAGATTAACAAAAATTTCAAATATAATAGTCTATGGTATGTGAATTTTTAAGATACTCCATTCTTCCAGTTTTAGCTGTTTCATAAAACACTCTAGAGTTTTTATTATTTTTTGTATGTGATTAGTTAGAATGTTTTCTAAGGTTCTGTAGTTAATGTACGTATATGTTTATGTTTGTATCAATATATGAATGAATCCCAGACAGCACATAAGCTTAAATCAAGCTTGAGATTTGGCTTGGCAATGCAAGGTTGGCTTAAGCTGGATTTTGACTTGCAAAATGCGGTGATGGCACCATCTGTGAAAGAGAATGGACATTAATTGTCTAGCCAATTTGTTGAAAGTTCGTAAAAGATGTGTTTTAACGGGGATGGGTTTTTTACCAGTGCCATATTACTGGCAGGGCAAACCGGGCAACTGCCCAGGGCCTACAGATTTTAGGGCCCAAAAATCTTACATCTTACTCTTTTGTAATTTTAAAATAAAATTACAAAGGATAAAAAAAAAATTCAGAAGTTGAATATTTTTTTTAATTATAAAGTATGAACAATGAAAATAATTCAAATTTACATTTGTATAAATTAATTTAAACTTATTTTTAATTCTTCGAAATGCTCTATATCGATATAGCATACCAATATATGTAGGAAAATAACTAACCACATTTGTAAAGAGAATTTTTAGCGTTAAAAAATAGCAAAATTTTTCAATTATTTGTTATTATAAGAAATATTTACAAAAATGACTAAAGTGTTTGTATTCCATACATGTTATGTTAGCAACTGTGATATAGCATTTCGAAGTAACGTTTAACTATCTGTTTCTTTGATTTCAGATTACTTAACACAAAATTTGTGTTAAGTAAACCCATTCTATATTTCCAAATATGGAAATTCTTCAAAATAAAATACAATTATACAACGAAATTGATTTCAAAATCAGTCGTTTGTCTCGATTTTGGCCAGCGGCAGTATTGCTCATGAGTGTTGCGAAAGTTTTAAAACATGTGTTGCTCTTAAGTTTATATTATGTTTATTTCCCTATTAGTAGAGGCTCTAAATCACACATAAAATTATTTTAATTTTGATGCATCCCATGGAAAAATAAAAAAAAGAACAAATAACATATCGCCCACTTATCAATCTGGCCAGAAAACCGCTTAATAATTTACTTCAAACTTTAGTCATAGCTGCACAAGGCTCTGGTGGCTGAATGGATAACGCACTCGGCTACTAATCGAAAGGTCCCGAGATCGAACCCAGCTGTCGACGTTTGATGGAAACAGATTAAATGACTTAAAATTACAGCATAGAGGGGAAAATGCGCAGAAAAATAAAGTACGTGGGGCGCGTTCCCCAGCGGGCGCTAAAATTTTCATTCAGCTAAAATTTTTTAAGCTTGAAATTAAGCTTGAAATGTCAAGCTTGATTCAAGCTTGAAATGTCAAGCTTAATGCAAGCTGGGCAAGTGTAAACTAGAACACTTGATTCAAGCTTGCATCAAGCTTACACGACTGGAATTTTCAAGCTTAATTCAAGCTTATTGACTTGATAAATCAAGCTTGCTGCAAGTTTGCTGTGCTGTCTGGGATATGTCATAAACTATGTGTATTTAAAGCTATTAAGTTCAGTTAATATTTATTGTTGCTTAAATATGCAGTACGTTTCAACATATGCTATAACAATCAGTGTACTTTTACTTCTTGCATGAAAAAACATTCTAGTTTAATCTGAAAATTTATTAATCATGGTTAACAAAGTATCCGAAAAATACTTCAGAAAAGGGGAAAAATACTTGAGAAAGTGAAATTTATTTGTAAATATGCAATTTTTGTGCAAAAATATTAAATCACTTCACCACAGCATTAACGGTAGAAAGACGAAATCCCATCTACTGTCAACAGCTGATTGAAACCAGTGCCCAGGCCCACAGAACGTAAGGATTCTTTCTCCTCTTTAGGAGGCCTCGGCTGGGCTCGCGCTGGCATGACTAAAGTTTGAGCTGACTGTTATGGTTGTCACGCCGTTTTCTGGCGAGGTTGATCAGTGGCCGATGCCCCTTGTTTCTTTTATTTTTCCATGGGTTGAATCAAAATTAAAATAATGTTATGTGTGATTTATAGACTCTACTAATAAGGAAATAAGCATAATGTAAACTTAAAAGCAGCACACGTTTAAAAACTTCAATATCGCGACACTTATGTTGGGTAATATTGGCTAAAATCGAGACAAACGACTGATTTTGAAATCAATTTCGTAGTATAATTGTATTTTATTTTGAAGAATTTCCTTATTTGGAAATATAGAATCTTTTTTTTTTTAATTCTATGGCCAAGTACATTTATGACTGATGATAAATTATTTGTTATGTGGATGTGGCTTTCCAAATCAAGCAGTAATAAAGTTGTATTCAAGCTTGACAGTTAAAATGACTTCTCCAAGCTTGCTGCAAGCTTAAAATGAATTGAACTGTCAAGCTTGTATTAATACATCAAATTCAAAGAAATGTCAAGCTTGATTTAAACTTATGTGCTGTCTGGGTGGAAAGCACTCTATCCGAAATAATAAATTAAGATTATAACACACAACTATCCTTTACTACAACATATTTTATAATCTCGGGGCTATTGATTAATTTCTTTTATTATAAACACCGCAAACGCAAATATTTATTTAAGTGTGTTACAAAATCCTATTTGAACCTCGACAACATCCTCTTTGTAATCAGTGTTGCCAATAAGTCAGTCAAAAAAATAAATAAATGAAATCTATATGGAGAGAGAGGGGAGGAAGGAAGGGAGATCACGACATAATGTCCGAATGAGAGGGTAAAAAAGGGTTCAGAGTTTGTGGGATGTTACAGTCTTCCCCTCAAGTTGTATAAGTCGTCCTCGGCATAGAGCTTGAAATCCTGGATGGCTGCTTCCTGGTTGGGACAGGCCTTTGTTCATTTGGTTCTAGTGGGCATCTTGGTTGGTTCTGCAGGGATGGAACCTTCTTTTTGGGATGTCCCCTGCCTCGCAAGGGATTCATAGGAGTAGCTTCTGTTCTACATAGGGTATCAGGGATGATACATGACAAGTACCTATGTGAGTAGAATTATCATTAGCAGTTATTGTATAACAGACTGGTGATCTCTGTGATAGCTGTTGTTGTTGTTGCTAATTCCACTAGGTCTAGTCGAAGGCTAGTTAAGTCCAAGAGGTCGTGAACATTCAAAAGGTCATAAACTAGAAGAGGAGTGGCCGTCAGATACTCACACGAAAGCCCCAAGCAGTTTAAAAGATGAGCAGGGGAGGCCTGAGCTGATGTGTATTTAGTGCAATTCAGAAAGCTTTGTTCACCATTGACAAATTTAAGAGTCCCGATATGATCACTCCTGAGTCTGCTGATGGTGTCGTGGGCCGATCTGTCACACTTAAGTGCAAATGCACTGCCAAGGGTATTTCTCTGAATACCAGGAGTATAACAGGAAATGTCTTCAATATTTTCAGGTTAAGGGCCTTAATTTGTGAATATATCTCAGAAGAGGTTAGACTTCCACAAGAGATTAAAGGACTGGATAGCCCCACCAGTGGCATAGCACTAGCGCTTTGAACTGGGAGACGGAAGGTGCCTGGTTTGAAACCAAGTTGCATCCGCAGACCTAACCGTTCGGAGTTTTCCAGGTTTTTCTCTGAAACTTTTTGTAAATACGGGTTAGGATCCCTTAGAAAGTCCCCCACAGAGGGCAATCCCCCACCCACCCCCCCTAGGCCTAGATCCCTTGAGCAGATAATTGGCCTTAACACCACATTTACATTTAAAGGACTAGATACTCTTTCCTTTGCAAGAATGTCAGCAGTCTCGTTCCATGTAGATCAATATGGGAAGGAACCCATTGAAGAGAAATCCTACGCTGTTCTGAGAGTACCTTTAGGTCTTTAAGAATCAACACTGAAGTTCCATCACCAACTTTAGTCCAGTCACTCAGATGCTGAATGGCACTGCAGCTATCTGTCAGAATCCAAATGTCTGCAAAAGAAGTTTCAGGCATCAATGCCCTAAGTGCTTCTTTTATAGCAATGAGTTCAGCCCTGAATACTGAGCAGTAGTCTGGATTTCTTAGCTTAATTTTAATAGACTGAAATGGTGACTTAATAAAAACACCACTGCCGCAGGCGTTATGATCATCTTTGCTGCTGTCAGTATAAACCTGGACAGTCGAAGATGGAATTTGATTTATAGTCTCAAGAGCAAGTTGATATAGATAAGCAGGACAATCCTGTTGTTTATTAGTCTGCGCTCCTAAGTTAGTTTGAAAATACACAGCAGGAAGACCCTCCACGGGTTTAATGAAAGACTTTAAGTAATGTTCCTCAACATTTGTATTCAAAAGATTCATTAACTGTAATTTGGAAAAAGGACTAACTATTTTCACTCTTTGGTGATTTACCCACTCTCTAAGAAAAATAGACGTTCTGTTATGACTACCATAGTTGTAAAGTTTATTGAAATATTTAGCAAGTTCTGTACAACCCAAAAAAACAACAAACCCAAGGGCTGCAGATCACACTCATAATGAACCAGATTTGTGGGGCAAGAATGTCTCATATCAGTAATGATGTGAATTTCACTTGACTGGACTCTCTCAAGCTTTGTCAAGTTAGTGGCAGAAGCACAAAAATAAATTTGGAAGCCATACTCCAAAATTGGGCTGATCAGGAAAGTATAAGTGTGGTGACGTCCTAAGTGTGGTAACGTCAGCACCCCAGTCTCTACCTGAAATGTATTTCAGTATATTTAGTCTCTTTCTGCCCTTTTCAATCAAGTATTCAACATGTCTATTGCTTAAGATCTCTGGGTCCAATAAGTAACCCAGGTACCTAGGATATTTATTATAGGGGAGTCTCTGTCCATTCATCACTATGTTAGGCTGGTAGTTATATAGATGTCTATTTGTAGTAAAAAGCTGCATGTTGACTTTGTGACATTAAAACAAAGTTTATGACTCTCAGCGAAGTCCAAAATGTCGATTAAAGTAAAATTCAATGTAGATTCAATTTGACTAATATCACTTCCAGAATTCCAAAGGACAATGTCATCAGCAAACAAACCAGCCTCACTTCTCTTGGAAATTACCTTCTCTGTGCAGGAAAGAAACATAGTGAATAGAAGCAGACTCAAAACTGAGCCCTGAATGACACCTTGTCCCAATCTAAAGGTTTTAGAGAAGGAATCTCTGAACTTAACTCGAATTTGCCAATCTTTCATGAACTCATAAATCCAAGCCAAGGAAATAGTGTATAGGCCATCACGCCTTGGCATGAACTTAGATGTTCTATTACTTCTGGACTCACTATGAGGGTGAATTCTTACTCTATCACCTATTTTTAACGGGGGTGCCTTTCTGAGTTTCTTATCCGCCTATTGTTTGTGTTGGTCTTGATTCATAAGATAACCTCTTTCACTCCAATTTGCCCAATCTTCATCTTTATCGACACATTCTAAAGATTCGATAATTTTCATAACATTTTCATCTTTTAATTGTTATTCCCAAATTTCTTTAACACTTCATGTAGGAAGATCAACAGTAATAGTGTTATCATCTTCAGATGATCATGAAGGAAACAATCAAAACACAATCATTTTGATTTTAATCATTTATTTTAAATAACATCTAGAGCATAAGCAACAACTGACATGTACAAAAATATACATCACATGTCTGATTTATACCACATGCATTACTACTGACATATCAGGCAGTTAATTGACAGTCTGAAAACCATAGAGTTTGTTCACACATTATGTTGACTACAAACCATGGGGTTTGTTCATACCTCATAACTAGAAACCATGGAGTTAGTTTACACATCATGACATCCACCTTTTTAAGTATACCAAAATATAAGATACAAACATATCATATCAACATCGAATTTGATCATTGCAATACAATAGCTATACTAATTACACATTATCAAAATAGACTGCAAATAAATTATATAGATATTACCACCAATACTTGTTAATACAGAATGTAGTCACTTAAGTGTCTAGGCATTCTTCTAAAACGAGTACTTCTTGTATGACCATTACTTGATGTGCTATTGTGAGAGCTGTTAAAACAGTGGCGCCTTTTCAGGTGAAGTAGGTGAAGTGCCTCTTCACCAAGTATTGTAAGTAACAAAAAATTGTTTAACGTAAGCAAGCAATGATCCTTTTTCAAATTTATTCTGTTAGAATACACTAAAATTCCGATGAAAGCCCAATTGCCGTAAGACTATGTGCTAAAACACGATCTTACTAGCAGTGAAGCCAGGCCAAACCCCCTTCCCTTGTCAGAGAGGGTTTCAGTGACTTGTGCCACGATTGGTCGATTGTTAGAGTCACGTGGTACGCGGGTTTCGACAAACAGTCTGAGTTGTGAAGTGCTAATGAAAATTTTTCTCTTCCACTGCAGTTGCCAGTTGGGTTGCCATGGTAACCACAGACGCTTCATTCAGGTTATTAGGCAAGTTGGAGTGTATAAGCTGATTAATTTTATTTTTTACCAACTATGCGAAAAATTCCAGAGCTGGGAATCGAACCCAGGACTGCCGCAAACGTGCGGGTGCTCTACCACTGAGCTACTCTGGGACGATTCCCAGATGAAATTTCTGGCATTAGAACCGTTGGCATTCAGGTTTACAGCTTTTCTTGAAGGTCAGGTGAAGAGATCCCTCAGAAAATGGTCTGTCTCTTCAAGTGAGAGAAAACGCAGCAGAGTGCATTTCCAAGAACAAATTTGTGTAGGAAAAGGAAACCACGTTATTTCTTCGAGATTGTGACACGAGATTTTTATTGCTGGCTTTTGAAAATTTTAGAATTTCTTCTTGTGTTAATTTTAATGATAATAATAGTTAGTTTCTTTTCTGTTTATTCACCTTCATTATGTTTCCTGTAAATGGTATAGTCTGTAAAGTATTACAAATACCGTTTAGTCGGTGGAATGATGAAGATAGATAAAGATGTGTTCTTTCTCGTGGTCGACCAATGGAGGCATTAGGAATTAATGCCTCTTCAAAACACATACCTCGAAAAGAGTGGTAAATTTTACACTGTTCGCCAGAAATTTTTCATGGGGGGGGGGGATTACGACTGCTACAACTCATATATATATTACGTGTGTGTGATAATGTAGTGAAGAATATACATTTTGTATGGCAAAAATTTCTGATGGGGGGTCAGTGATGTCGCTAGACTTTGGCAGAGACGGGTCCTTGGGACCCAGGACTCCAAAATTTACGGGTCCTTTTTTCCAAAAAGTGGGTCCTTATCGATATAAAAGCATTTGGTTAATTTCACGACTGATGTTATCATGTCTCACCCATTTTGGTGTGCTGATGCGTATGAATATCTTATTTATAAATAACCTAAAACTTATATTTCAAAAAATAAATAAATAAAATCAATTATAATTAATCAAGAAAAATTTGTTGTGACATGCATGTCATTTACTTTGCCTTCACTGCAAAGCCTTCCTGATGACGCCCTGAATCCTAATAATTAATAAATCCTAATAATAAAATCCCCTTTTGTATGTATAGTAAAAACCGGTAGAAAGGCTGCATCAGTAGAAATGTTTAAGAAAGTAAAATGTACTCGCAGAACAGCCGCAACATCTTAAATTATTAAAACTACAATAAAATACCGTTCAAGCGCCCCTCCATCTTATATTAATTTAAAAAATAATTACTATGTATTAATAATTTATCACAAGGAAAATTGGAATATATTTGAGGAAGGAAAGGATATACAACATTAAAATATGGAACCCCCCCCCCTTTTCTCTTCTAGATTGTTTAAAATATTTATCACTTCTATAGCTTATAGATTTCATTTCTAAATAATAATTGTCAGATTTAATATAAAAAAATCATTGTTTACATTTACACAAACGAATATTAAAAATAAATAATGAAAAAACTTTATTCAATTCTGATAGTCCACCATCTCTAACGGAACAACCTCTAACATGAAAACGGAAGTGTGGGGGAGGGAGAAAGGAGAACGTCAAAGTAATGCCCTCTTTTCTTCAGCTTAACCACGTGTGCGCACAGCACGATATATATCCCGGATAAAAGCAGAGTATAGGGGAAAACTCGCAATGCATCATGGGAAAGCGAACACTCCTATGCCTCCTTTCGACTAGGAATCTTTCTACCCTGCATTTTTCCCCCCATGTAGGTTAAGCGTTACTCCGCATTTGTGTACATGTAAATGGGCCCACAAAGCCGTTCACGATGTCAATCTCCCCGAGTAAAACACGAGCAGTTTGTGTTTTACTAGAGATTTACCCAAAATTGGCAGTCTGAACGCACCCTCTCTCACCTTTTTTTTTTTTTCAAAATTTTGCATTAGGGAAATTGCGCGTCTCGGGGGACGCGTTGTAACTTTTCTTTTGCATCCCATCATCCATTTTTTGCGTATTTGACGCGTTATAGCGCGTAAGCGGCATCACTGGGGGTTATGACCCCCCTAACCCCCCCCTGGCTACGCCCCTGACTGTCCGTTTCAAACATAGCTGGTTTACGAATTACAAATGGCTGTGCAGTTCTCCTATATTTTACAAAAGTTATTTTATTGGCCTTGCTTACTCTTTAGTAATAAGCATTCTGTATGGAGCAAAGACGGATTTTCAGACATTTTAAATGTAACGCGATCTTGAACATTATGGAGAGAGGGGGTGCACATCATTTCCAAAGGACATTTAAAAGGTTCTTGTTGTTGTTGTGGCATTAAGGCCAATTATCTACACAGGGGATCTAGACCTACGAGCAGGATGCCCTTCGTGGAGAGTCTTTCTACGGGTCCTAACCCGTATTTACGCTAAGTTTCGGAGGAAACCACGGAAAACTCCGAACGATTAGGTCGGCGGACGTGACCTGGTTTTGAACCAGGCACCTTCCGCCTTCAAAGCGCTACGCGGTAGGCCACTGGTCGGTCCACATTTTATAGGATCGCTGAAATATTAAAAATTTCTTTCCGCAGAAAGGCTATGCCCCCGCCTAATTACCATGCATAATGGCTGTATCAGGTGTTTTAAATAATGTTTTGGTATCAAGCTCTTCACCTATTTTTTTCATCACGAGCCGCCACTGTGTTAAAATGAGAGGTTCGATTTATTTCATGTGGGGACTCATAATCTATCTCATTTGGATCAGTTTGTTCATTGTACACAGCATTTGTTTTCCTAATGTGACGTCTGTTTCTACATAGTACTTTTCCTGTTTGATTTTGGACATAATATGATCTTAGACATGTTTTATGTTTGGCTGCTACTTTAGCTGGTTCCCATAAATTGTTTTTCATATTTCTTATAAATACACTTTCCCCTGTTTTAAGTTCAGGCAATGATCTAGCTCTTCTATCATAGTATGATTTTTGAAGATTTTGCCTTTTGATTAACTTTTCCCTAACATTTTTAAAGATTTCAGCATTAAGTAATTTATGTGTTACTGGCAGCTTAGTTTTTAGCCTGCGATTAAACATAATTTGTGCTGCAGTTCAACCGAGATATTGGAGAATTGCGGTACTCCATTAATCCTGCATAATAATCCTTGCGATCCTCTTTTGCCTTTCTGATTATGCTCTTGGCAATACCGACAGCTTTTTCAGCCATCCCATTGCTTTGTGCATAGTGAGGACTTGTAAAAACATAATCTAGGTCCCATTCCTTAGCAAATTATTTATATACAAAACTATTGAATGGTATATTATCAGACACAATTATGTTTGGTACACCAAATAAACTGAATATTGATTTAAGTTTATCAATAATAACATTACCTGATTTATTTACAAGTCTCCTAACCTCTAACCACTTGGAATAATAATCAATTAACACAAGATAATTTACATTGCCAAATTCCATTAGATCAACTCCTACCTTTTCGAATGGTCTATGGGGTACTTCATGAGGTTTTAAGGATTCTTTTACATTGGCCCACCTAAATTTCTCACAAATTTCACATTTTGAAACAGTTTTATCAATGTCAGCATTCATGCCAGGCCAGAACAATAACTCTCTCGCCCTTCTTTTGCACATCTATACCCAGATGTGCTTCATGTATTAGTTTGAGCATGTCATTCCTTAAACTTAAGGGGGGTATGTCATTCCTTAAACTTTATGTGGGACAACTAGTTTTTCATTCATAGAAATTAATCCCTCATTAGCATGAATATCATTTTTAAGTTTATAATAGGATCTAACTTCATGGCTAACATCTTTATATGATTTGGGCCACCCCTCTTTTATATACTTTAAGACTATTTGTAAATTTGGATCAGACTCAGTTTCTCTTTTAAACTAAGCTTTCCTTGACTCACTCATTGGCAAGTATTTTGATAAACTATGTACAATTTCCAACATTTATGGGTCATCTGTAATTGTTTCATTAGAGGGAAAAGCTCGTGACAATGTATCAGCCACATACATCTGACTACCAGGTACATATGTTATCATGAAGTCATATTTGACTAATTTTAACAACATTCTTTGAGCCTATACATGAGTCTTGGGGATATCTTATGTATAGGTTTATTTACTATCGACAACAATGGTTTAATATCACTCTGTATGTTTATCTTATATCCATAAACTAAATTGTGATACTTTTGAAATGAGAAGACAATTGCAAGCATTTCCTTCTCAATCTGAGCATAATTCTTTTCAGAATTTGTCAGACTTCTTGAAGCAAATGACACTGGTTGACCATTCTGAAGTAAGCAAGCACCTAACCCATCTTTAGAGCTGTCACATTGAATTACTATTTCCTCAGCTCCATTGAAAACCTTTAAAACAGGAGATTTAACCAATAAGGATTTTATTTGCTCAAACGAATTACTCTGCTCAGCCCCCCAATTAAAATCAACCTTATCTTTGATGATTTCTCTTAGTGGTGCTGTGATCTGGGATATGTTAGGTAGTATAAATTTGGCTAAAAAATTTAACATACCAAATAGCCTCCTAACTTCAGTTTTAGAACTGGGTGCTGGCATTGACATAATTGCTTTGACATGATTTGGGTCAGCTTTAATTCGTAAGTTTGATATTATTTGGCCCATATATTTGACTTCAGGCATTTTAAACTGAAACTTTTCAGGGTTAAATTTTATATTTAACAATTTTGCCCTATCTAACACTTTTGACAGTATGGCATCATGTTCTGCTTCATCAAAACCTGCTACAATGATGTCATAAAAATATATCTCCATACCCTCTATATCACCAAATAACTTTATATTTCTCTTTTGAAACACCTTGGGGGCAGGGGAAATCCCAAATGGCAGTTTGTTAAAACAATACTTACCAAATGGAGTGTTGAATGTACAAATTTCTGCATTCTCTTGGTCTAGAGGCACATGCCAAAACCCATTTTTCAAATCCATAACTGAGAAAATTTTCTTCCCGACCAATCTACTTATAATGTCATCAGCTGGAGGTATTTGGAAATGCTCTCTTTTTATTACCTTGTTTAGGTCTCTAGGATCTAAACATAATCTTAGAGACCCATTTGGTTTCTCGACTATGACCAGGTTTTGTACCCAATCAGTTGGTTTGTTTACTTTTGAAACCACCCCCTCAAGCTCTAGTTTATCAATATTTCTTTTAATTTAGCCTGAAGAGCTTGGGGAACCTGACGTGGTGGGTGAACCACAGGTAGTGCATCATCTTTTAATATGATCTTATAAGGATCATCTGGAAATTCTCCAGTTCCAGTAAACACTTCTTTATATTCGGATATTACATCATTTTTAGATGTTAAGTTAGTTATACTATAGCACTTTTGAATTAATTTCAACTGAGAGCATGCATGCAATCCTAAAATTGGGTCAGACATTACATCCACAACATAAAAATCTAATAACACATTACTTAACTTTTCTGTGGAACAAGCAATTGTAACAATACCTTTAGGTTTTAGTTTAAAATTACCATAAGACATTAAATTATTGCAGGTCTCTTTTAACACATAATCAACTTTAGAATTATGTAAAATACACTCTGGAATGATATTTACATTTGCTCCTGTATCAAGTTTAAACTTGACATTAAAATATTTTTCACCAACATACATTTTGAGAACTTTATTCCAAGAATTTTCACTTACTGCATTTACAGTATTATCCATTACTACTGATTGAATGTATAAGAGTTCATCTTCAGGGCACTCTTGTACATCATTAACTTTCTTTTGCCGCTGTGTACACCCTACATCAAAGTGATTCTTTTGTTTACACTTAGAACATACTTTTCCAAATGCTGGACATTCTCGAGGTTTGTGACGTCTTCTGCACATTTTCCAGTCATATTCTTTAGTTATCTTTGGCTGCTTAAAAGTTCTCGAGCTGTTCGGCTTAATCTGAAACACTGTAGAAGCTGCCGCTGCCGTCTCCTTCATGGAACGAAGTTGCTCCTTACTTGTTTCCGTTGCTCACACGATCTCCGTCGCCTTTCTTATGCACAGCACTGGCTCCCTCTGCAGGTGCTCCTTCAAGCCACTGTCCCTAATACCTATGACTATTCTGTCTCTGATAAGAGAACTCTCTTGCTCGCCGAACTTGCACGTGGATGCCAATGTTTTTAACTCCGTTACATAATTGTCGATGTTCTGTCCCTCTTTTTGGACACAGGAAAAGAATTTATAGCGTTAAAA
Organism: Cheiracanthium punctorium; assembly: GCA_038373885.1. Lineage (NCBI taxonomy): Eukaryota > Metazoa > Arthropoda > Arachnida > Araneae > Cheiracanthiidae > Cheiracanthium > Cheiracanthium punctorium. The sequence goes on from JAWZYV010011726.1 coordinate 145,499, forward strand.
AATGATGTTCATTTTAGGCTGGCAATATTCCTCGAACTTTTTTAAGGACTAGATCATATTTCTGTTTGTCTTCCTCCGCCTCGAACTTAAACGTGTTAAAAAGTTCTAGTAAATTGAGTAGTATCGCAATTTTCATTTTGTCTGGCCTTCCTTCTTTCTCTGTGCCAGCATGTAATTTTCGAGCTGCTGACTCCAGAGACGCCAACTTTCTTTCAGATTTCCACATGAAAACTTTAATTCTCCTGGTAGCCTGAATAGTTCCATCGTTCTTTTACTGCTATTCCGATCTTTTCTTAATGCATCATAAACAATCCTGACACCATGTTATCTTCAGATGATCATGATGGAAACAATCAAAACACAATCATTTTGATTTTAATCATTTATTTTACATAGCATCTAAAGCATAAGCAACAACTGACATTGTACAAAAATATACATCACATGTCTGATTTATACCGCATACATTACTACTGACATATCAGGCTGTTAACATGGCAGTTAATTGACAGTCCGAAAACCATGGAGTTTGTTCACACACAAATTGAATACAAACCATGGGGTTTGTTCATACATCATAACTAGAAACCATGGAGTTAGTTTACACATCATGACTAATAGAACAAATTTCACAGGTTTCTTCTTTATGCTGGCAAAATAGTCTGTATTACATGTCTGCAACAACGTTCTTTTTGCCAGACACATATTCTATGTTCAGGTTAAATGCCTGTACTTGCAAAGCCCATTGCGCAAGGCAACCTATAAGAGATTTCAATTTTATCAACCATCTACAAAAAAAATAAATAAATAAATAAATAAATAAATAAATAAATAAAATGCTACAGTGATTTCTTGTCTGTCAATATGTGCACAAAACTTATTCAAGAGCCATACAATGGCTAAAGCCTCTTTTTCAGTAGTGGAGTAATTTCTTTCGGTTTTTGTGAGTAATCTGCTTGCATACTCAATGGAGCATTCATCTGCACCAGTACCTTGTAACAAGACCACACCGAAGACATAGTTACTAGCATCTGTCTTAAGGATGCACGATTTTGTTGGGTCATTCTGAGCAAATATCGGTGGACTTGTCAAAAGATTCTTTAATGTTTCAAAAGCTGACTGCTGTTATTCTTTCCATTACCAAAATGCTCCTTTCTTTGTCAACTTCATCATAGCTCTTGCAACATCAGAAAACTTTGGAATAAATCTTCTGTACCACGAGCAAGTTTGCAGGAAAGATTGCACTTGCTTTATGTTCTTTGGAGCAGGCATTTCACGAACAGCTGCTGTTTTGTCTGGATCAACTTAGTCCTTTACTGGTTATGTAATGTCCTAAGTATTTTATTCTGTTACTAACAAAATTGCATTTTTCACGGTTAGCGTGTAATTTAAACTCTCATAACTTCTTAAAAACAGCATCCACATCATCTAAATGTGATCCAAAAGTCTCAGACAACACAATGATGTCGTCCAAATACGAAAGCACAAAAATATCCATTAAGGAATTTCTAAAGTTATCTATCACTCACTGGAATGTCGGCAGAGCATTCTTTAATCTAAAAGGCATTTTCCTGAAACAATATGTACTGAAAGGGCAAATGAAAGCCCTTCTTGTCACGATCTGCTGGATTTACTTTGATTTTTTGGTATCCATTCTTTAAATCAATTGTAGACATATAAGGTGTGTGTTTGGCCTCATGAAGTAGATCATCAATTCTAGGGAAAGAGTATTTATAAGTTTTTGTAATGGAATTAAGTTTTCAGTAATCGACACAAAGGTGCATCTGACCGTTAGGCTTAGGCACTAGCATGACTGGTGTGCCCGAAGGAGACTCACATTCCTCCATTGTCCCATTGGCTAATAATTCATTTAGCTCCTTCTTCAATAATTATTTTTTTGGTGGTGACATGCAATGACTACAGCGACAGGAGGGTCATTTCTCGTATCAATGTACTGTTATATCATAGTTGTCGAGTCAGCCCCTAGATGAAAGATATCGTCATACTTCACTACCAATTTATTTAGCTCTGCTCTTTCATCATCGGATGTTTTCCCTCACTTTCTTGTAATAGCAGTGTGTTAACCTCTATAGCATTTTGTATGCACCCAGATTATTTAAAAGTGTCATCAGAACTAAAGCTAAAATTTGTTCTGGATTGGCATGATAAAACCAACTGTGATTTATAAGATCTAATACAATTCCAACTGCACACAAGAAATCTGTTCTTAAAAGCATTCTGTTATCTTTTGAAGCAGGTAAGGTCTCTGGAGGGACCTTCTTTTTAATTTGATCTGGCAGAATTAAGTCTTTTAGTTCACTGAAAGTAGAAACTTTTAGCTCTTTAAGAAAAGCATCGAAATCATTTTCTAAATCGAAATAAAAATCTCACCAGGTGCTTTCTGGATTTTTATTGTGTGCAGCAAACATTTGCCGAAAATTCTCAGCACTTAGTCTTCAGCCTAATGTAAAATACCTCAATAGAATTTCTTTAACTGTATCATAATTTTGGGCATCGTCAGCCGATTCTTTCGCAATTAGTTTGGCAATATCGGTTGTCAAAAGGCCAACAAGGTAGACTACCCACTTTGAACCTGGCACTTTTTAAAAAGTCAACTGTTTCTGAAGTAAGTCTAAAAATAAACTCATGTCAGATGTTTTAGGGTCAAAATTAGGGAGCAATTTTTTTTTCTATTATGCCCTCTGACAACCGCATGTGGTGCCAGATCCCCCCAGATAGAGAGGCAATAAGCAGAGGGGGGCGCCTTCCATTTTTAGTGGGCCCCAGCAGGGTTCGTTGATTTAAATCAGCTTGATTAAAATCATGATTTAAATCAAGGGATTTAAAAAAAAAAATCAATGATTAAAATCATTTTTCAAAAATGCATTTTGAATTGATAGATTGATGATGCTAATCTAAATAAAAATCTTCAACACTCAAATGAAATTAATTTCTTAATAGCATTAGATGGCACTGCAGTGGTTTAGGGAATCCTTCAAGGGGGGGGGGGGAAGAGTGACTTTTGAGTGTGACAGTGTGAAAACAAAAGAAATGTGATCAGGAAAATTGGCATTACTAGAATTATTTCAGATTTTAGAACACGCTTGTTTAGGATTCCGTGTTCAGAGAGCTATTGCTAAAGTACAAGGATAATGGCAAGAATTAAGAAAGATAATATTTGAATGTACTTTAATGAAGAGCAGACAGTTTCTGGAAAAGGTGTTAAAACCAAATGCAAGAACTGTGGAAAAGTTATGATGGGATTAGTAGCCAGAATGAAAGCGCATGTAGATAAATGTTTCTCCTCTGGCAGAAATAATATTAATAGTGATCAACCTCAAGAAACAGTTGAGAACAATTTAACTTGTACAAAATCTGAGGCAGCCAAACCTGTGAAAAGAAAAATCAGTGAGATAGAAAATGATGTTGGTGTTCTTAAGAACAACATGAATGATTATGTCATAAAGACCTTTAAAACTCAAAAGCAAATAAGAGGAAGTGGCAAGATATATTTATGACACCAATTCTGCTTTTCATCAGGTTAATCATCCCCAATTTAAAAAGATGATTTCTGCTTTAAGGCCAGGGTATACTGCTCCAAATAAAGTAGAAATAGGTGAAGCATTACTTGATAATATATATGATCAAGAGAAAGAAATTGTTTCATATTAAAATTTGTTTATCTATGCACTTATTATAATAATAGCTAAAATAGCATAAAATATATTTTATATATATTGTTTAAAATGTCATACTACTTTTGTAATATGCAAAATAAATTCATATTAGGAATTTTTAAAACATCTTTAAAAAAATCCGATTTAAATAAAAAAAATCTGATTTAAATAAAAAAAATCCGATTTTTTTGATTTTTTAAAAAAAATCAAAAAAATCATGAACCCTGGGCCCCAGTGGGAGGAAGTCCGACTTAGCCCGGTGGTCCCCTAATTTTGAACCCATTCCAGAGGAGGGACCGACCCCCTGAAATCGGCACCCCCAGAGGTATCGTTTAACAACTTGGAGGACATTGGAGCCACGACTGATTTTACGTGCACCAGCTCCCATTAGCGTACATGGTAGGGAGCAATTTGCTTAATTCTAATCTAGGCATGTATACGTCAATGGAAGATAACAAGGCTGCTGACTCTGTACTATTGGAAGTAGTACTAGATTGTATACTAAGTTTCTCTAATTCAAACAATCGCTCATGTTTTCTCTCTCTCTCAACACATTGTTCGATCTCTTTCCTATCATTTATTATGTGGTTCAGGCACTCCTTTGCAAATCCTACATCATACGCTGGGCTTTTAACTATCGCATCCTTTATTTCAAGAATTTTAAAATTTTCCCCAATAGTAACATCTAATGCCTCTTCTAATTCAATTAAGTCCTGTTCCCTTCCTTTTGCTAAGAATGCCATATTAAAATGGAAAGGTAACCATTTCCACAAAAAATTTACCTGTAATATTTATAGGATCAGTTAAAATGAGTTCAAATATATATTATTTAATTTGCAGTGATTACCATTTGTATACCTTTAACCATTTAAGAAATCAATTAATTTAAATACACTTTAAGCATAAATATTCAAATGTAAGTCAAACTAATAATGACAAAATTCATAATAATAACACTTTTCACCTTCGTTTCTAATGCTTGAAATCATATGTATGGCATAAATTCTTTAACATTCTTAGCAAAATAAAATTCACTGTTCTTAAAATTGGTAAAGAATTCTTCCAATGATTAGGCTTAGTATAAAATATAGACCCATAGATCCTTAGTATAACATATAGCCATGTTATCTTGATCTGATCAAACCAAAACTTAATACACTTCAGAATGTGATTAATAGAACATTAATAGTTATTAATTCAAAATACTCTCTATCAACTTATTTATTCAAAATTATTCTTCATATCAATGTACAGTCGACTCTCTGAAATCCGCACATCTATAATCCGCAACTCTCTATAATCCGCAATAATTTTTAGATGTAAACAGTGAAATTTGCAGTTAACAGTTAAGTAACACTAGGAAATTACGGGTGAGTTGAGTTGTAGAATTAAAAGAAATTTTATGCTATTTTTCATATTTTTTGCATATATCTAATTAAAATTGTTCTTTTAACCCATCTAATAAAGTCTGAGCAGTAAAATGAAAGCATGATTAGCTGACAGAAAAGATTCTGAGAGACAACTCGCACACTCAGTTAACGAAACGTGTATTATTTTGATTTTTTATTGAAAGAAAGAGAAATTTTCAAAGAATTTCTCTTAAAGAAGGCTTATCTTTAGGCTATAAATATTTAGAATTCATCCAAAATTATTCATTGGCATCACCACAAGAAATAATGACAATAAACAGACTCCAGGAAAAAATATTTAAACACAAATCAAAAGCCCTAAAACAAACAACAATTGATTCCATGTTTGCAAAATTAAAAAATAATATAAAATTAAAGTATGAAAGTTTAAGCCTTCTTCAAGAAAAATTTCAGTCTGCGAAAGTTTTGTAAAATAAAATGAATTTTTTTCATATATTTTATTAAATTCTTTAATAATTAAACTAAGTGTGACAGTATAATTAATTTCAGCCATTAAAAATGTTCTGTTGCTTCATAACTATAGTAAGAAAAATGTAAACAAAACAATGATCTTTAATCCGCAAAATTCTATAATCTGCAAACCCCTTGGTCCCAAGGTGTGCGGATTTCAGAGAGTCTACTGTAGCGGGGAGCTACAACACATTTGAATGTGGAATGTTAACCATCATAATATTAATTAACTTTAAATGCAAAGTACTGCAATTTGATAATCGATAATCATAATTTAAATTCAAGTATTAACTATTTAACATTTCTGTAGTATTTTGACTACTAACACTGTATACAAAAGGATAAGTATACCATAACAAAACAATTATCTTAAGGTACTAAAAGAACTGGTATACAAATGAGAACAGTTGCAATGTGATCGGGGTGATCAACTTCTTACAAAGCAAAATTTCAGAACATCTTTATGCGATCTGGATGTCAAGATACTTGTGAAATTCAAAAGAACTTTAGGTCAGGGTGACCTAAATAATATTTTCTTTAGTCCCTGCTTTGAACAACCTGAAAATACTTGTAACTGCATTTCCATCAGATCCGTCTTTCAGATGAACAATGCCACTTCTGTTTTTGTTCATGCCCAACAGTTGGGATGCTACTTTGTAACACACAACTATCCTTTACTACAACATATTTTATAATCTTGGGGCTATTGATTAATTTCTCATACTATAAACCCTACAGAAGAAACATTCATTTAAGCAAAAGCATGTTACAAAATCCTATTAGAATATCAACAACATCTTCGCAACCAGCGTTGCCAGCAAGTCAGTCGGGGAAAAAAAATGGAAATCTATATGGAGAGAGAGGTGAGGAAGGAAATGAGATCGTGACTTAATGTCTGAATGAAAGGGGGAAAAAAGTTCAGAGTTTGTGGGATGTTACAAGATGATTTATAGAATCAATAAATAAAATTTATTTGTAATTGAGTATTGGTTAATTATTCATTAAAATTTATAATATAAACTTATAAACACATTCTGTCAAATGAATTTACTTGCATTTTCATAATAGACTTCCTAAAAAAATTACCAGTGTTGCATTCTTTGGATGAATGGTTTGGATGAAGAAATTAAATGTTCAATGTCTTTAGCAAAGGAAGACAAATTAAACAGACAGACAGAATTAAAAAACTTGTAAAAAAATATGCATAATATTCCACTATGCAGATGGGTAATTGTGGTTTTTAAATATTGTTTTATAAATTAATGTAGTGATGATTTTATTAGCTTTGTTAAAATGCTTATTCCAAAAGTTTTTGTATCTTTTTTCTTATGAAAGTAGTTTATCATTTATTTTTTTTTTCAAATAATTATAGTGAATATGTAAACATCTTTCAATTGGATTCATATAGGATATTTACGGAATTACTTAAAATTCTCAAGAATGGCACATGCTTTTGAAACCACATTTCCAAAGTTGGCATCTCTGTAACTGATTTAAATTAAGTTGTATAAACAGAAAATATTTTGTTCAAGCGTAATTAAATGAGTAACTAATATTCTAGATTAGGAAGCTGAAGAAAATATTTACTGCTGAAGAAAAAAGTGTGAAAGTCAGTGATGAAAAAGCTGTTTACATTGAAGATTTTTCGACAAAGGTTGAGGTAAATTTTCATTTATTTCTTAATATACATTATTTTGTTTTCTTAATGTACATTATTTTGTTTTTAGAGTTATTCTCATAACTGTAAAAACAAATTCCCCTTAAAGTTTATTTATGTGTAATTTATATATTAACATAAGACACTTTTACTCTTACATTCTGTTAGTTCTTTAAAATTTGAATATTATCAGTAGTTCAGCCAGGTATTTTTTCGGGGGCGGCTGAGAAGTAAAAGAACTGGAATGGAATATAACATCTATTTTTGGGGAGGTAGAGGTTTTTCTCTACCTCCAAATAAATCTTTCTCTACCTCTAAGCAAATAAATAAATAATAATTATTATTTATTTATTTATTTGCTTTCAAGCAGTCATATTTAAAAATTATTTTTAAAATAAATTTATAGAGTTTAAATCTTTACAGTTTGAAATTAAAAAGAAAAAAAATGATTTGGTTTAAGTCTAGGCCCATAGTTAAACGTCAGAAGTCTTAAAACAAGCTATGGCCACACACTTATATAAACAATGCATCCCCTCTCCACTGAATTTTTCAAAACATTGCTTCCTGTTTTCCTCCTCAAGATGTCGCATAATCAAAACTGTTTAGAACCCTGAACTATATTTTCTGTTCTTTCTCGATAGCTATACAAAGATACTTACTTTATATATCATAGCCTTAGAGTGAGAAAAAATATAACTTATTGGCAGGCAATGGTGTTAATTTCATTGTGTAGCTAAGGTTTTATCTTAAAAGATGAAGAATCTATATTTCTCTGTACATTAAAACTATTGATGGCTGTGTAATTGTCTCCTTATCTTATGTTTATTCATTTCGGGGGGTAACTGCAGCCCCATCAGCCACTCTCTATCTGCATCCCTGATTTTCTTCCCTACACTCCTCCATCGTTCTTAGATGTTTTGTTTTCTCAGCCTTAAAGGTTTGAATTTTTTATTTTATTAAGCAGTGATGCTCATTTTATTAAGCAACAGTTTTAGTACACATTTACATTGATATTATTCTGTCCTTTGCTATTTGATGAGATAAGGTGGCTGATTTTATTAACCAGTGATTTTACTAAATGGCGGGTACTGTATTTGCTTGATTAACCACATTTGTTATGCATATAAATAGTAGGTATTCTATACATGTGCACATATCTATCATGTGAAAAGAATATTTTTTAACCATTTTGTCCTTATCCACATTGACTCAATTGTGCTTTATCAACCATTCCCCTGAATTTGTTGTAATGACATTCCCAAGCCAGATTTTGTACCATTTATTCCTTTAGAGATCATCTTGGCATTCTCACAAATATCTGTTATGTTCATTTCATAGTGGATAACATGTAAACCCGTGGCGTATGGTTCATATAAGCTAGTAAGCATTATGAGTTTGAGAGAATGCAAAAATTCAAAACTTCAGTTTTTGTTTCTTTCAAGCAGAAATGAAATATCCCTATGCTAATTTTGTAATATTTATTGAAGTGTTGCAGTATATGTTCATATAATTTGTGTTCATTATGCTTTTATGATGTATATCACTTTTTATTATATAATAGGTAAGCCAATGAAACGGGACTATATTTGAATGATAAAGCTGAAAAAGTAGGGGGGGGGAGGCTGTGAATCCATGAATGTTCTGAATCTAGTGAGTGGAAGTTATCATGATTGCTTTGGCAAATATATTGCCAAGTCATGCATGTTATCATAATGAGGAAAGTTTCATTCGAGCAAAATGAACTTTTTGTTTATACTGTGGTTTACTGCCTTGTGCTCGTGTACCATCTAACACCACTATTTAAATGTGTATAGGAATTTATAAAACAATGGTTCAACAATACAAAAAAGCGATGGCACTTCCAAAACTGTGTGCATGTTAGAGAATATTTGGTACTTACATGTTATCCCACTGGTCATTCACACCAGATTATTTTTTCGTAAAATGGGCTGGCAAATTGTTGCTAATCGTATTCGGAACCATCAATAATTTCATTTGTCCAGCATTTATGTTAGTGAAAAATCACTAGTATTGGCAGACCGCCGGGATAATACATAAGTATCAAATATTCAAACAGTATACCGTATTTTATGGAAGAAACGCCGCACTCCTGATTATCAGCTTAATGACAAGAAAATTATCGTAAACGCCGCACTCCCGATAATTATTTTAATCAACTTAAATATCATTATAAACACTGTACTAAACGTACTGAAACAATAATGCTAGTATCGTTCATCAGAATTTAAACTCCTATTATTAAACTAAATTACATATATTATCAAACTAAAAAACTTAAAATTTAATTACCGTTAAATACCGCGAAAGTTGTGTCCCCCCCCCCCTCTGCTTTTTGCCTGAAATTTTATTTATTAAATACCGAATAAACTCCCATTTATGCTACAGTAAAAGCTCAATTGACGTGCTGAGAATCTGCTGAATGGTTCTAAAGTAAATTAGGAGAAGTAAGAAAAACACTGGAGATATCACAACAGTATTCGAAGCTTAGAATAAACAATTATTCTCAGAGTACGCTGCTCATATTATGTTATCAGCAAAACAGCTGCCCGGCCGAGATCTGTTTATTTTAACAAGAACCTGACCCACTTTTAACAGCGCGCGGCAGACGATTCGAATAGAAAGAAGATTCGTAAGCTTCCTAAATTAGCGGTAAATACTTTTAGATAATTTATGAGAAGGGAAGAAAAAGAAGTTGTTGCATTCCGATTTTTATTTTTTATTTGGTATGATTGAGGGGCACTTAAGCCGTATTTTACGATATACTTTAAATCATTTCTCTAACTTTTTACTTACTATTTGAGGAGACATCGGTTGGATTTATTTATCCATCCAGAGCGCGGGACGTGGACCCTTCTCCTCACAGCGCTTCACGTTTTTTAACGTGGTTGTCATCCACTTGGCACGCTTTTTTTAAGTGGGTCGCATCCACTTAGCACGCTTTTTTTAAGTGGGTCGCATCCACTTTAAAATCTATTCAAAACCATCAAAATCGCTACTTTCACTGTCTGACTCAAACAGTCGAAGTAGCTCTTCATCTAAAACTAGATCATCGTCTTCCTCCTCCTCATCATCATCATCCGAAATGGCTTCTTCATAAGCAACTACTTCCGCCTGAGAAAACCCAGATTTAACTGTGTTAACAGAGACGGCTTTCCAGGCTTCAGAAACCCACTTGGCGACTTCTTCGTAAGACAGGGTGTCGACAGATCAGGGAAATCAGGGAAATCATGGAAAAATCAAGGTACTTTATCAATCTGGAAAAATCATGGAAATATCAGGGAATTTCGCAAAAATATTTAAAAATCAGGGAACTTTCGTTTTTGCCTAGTGAACTAGATCATTTTTAATTGTCAATCTGATGCGCGGCTCCGTTCTGGATCACACGATACTCAACTGATGCACAGATACAGACATTTCATGAATCCGAAACCAGAATACAGATCATACGAGAACATAGAAATATGAATCCGAGACTCAAGTGATGTAGGCACTATCACTATACGAATCCAAAAAAGCCCATGTATTCGGACTTGTTCTGAGATGCGGATCATACAAGAAACCAGATATGCGAATCATATCGGCATGTGAATTGCATCCTGAATAAAGTCATAGGTAAAATGAATGGTAAAAGATGATTTAGTCTTCTACTGCACCGTTGTATTTTTTAAAGTGATGGGACATTTGAGTGATGCCTGCTAAGCTCCCCCGCAAGACGATTTTTTTTTATAGATAGTGCTCATTGTTTAGCCTTTTTTACATATCTTTTAAAATTTGAAACGATACATTGATTGAAATAAAATAGGTTGACTAGGTGGCCAGGTTATTTTGATCAGTCATCCTTACGCTTAAAATTGAACACTATCTTTATAAAACGAGGAAACTTTCTGCTACATATTGTCTTTTAGTGTTCAACTAAATTTTATGTTTGGATTTATGAAACTGAACTACAATTTTATTAATATTAAGCATTTTTGCAGTTTTCTATTATTTATTTCCCTATATGAAGCATTCACCTGTTGGTGCATGATACACAATGGTGATTTACATGAAAGATTATGGTATGTCTATAATTAGTTCTGGAAATTTGATAATGATAGTCAGGGAAATCAGGGAAAAATCAGGGAACTTTTTTTTTTCAATTTCTGTAGCCACCCTGTAAGACGCTCTTTTCATCTTGCCGCCTTTGGTGTAATTGTGGTTTTCCTGCGCTATCCACTCTTCCCACTGCTTACACACCTTGCCTTTAAAACTTTTGTTGATGGTTAAATCAAGTGACTGTAAAATTTTTGTGAGGCCACCAGGAATCACAGAAAGGGTAGCAGAAGCCTTTTTTGCTGCCACTTTCACAGATTCTAGTAGATGAGCTCTCATAGAATCCATGATAAGCACTCCACTAGGTTGGAAAAATGCACCTTTTCTTTTCCGCCAGACTTCGTTGATCCAATCTAGCATGATCTTTTCACACATCCACCCTTTTTTATTACATCGGATTAAAACTTGAGGTGGAAAGTTTCCGTGGGGCAGCATCTTTCTTTTAAATATTAGCAGAGGCTTTAATTTTTCTCCATCAGCCGCACAAGCGAGGACACATGTAAAGGACATCTTTTCATGGCCTGATGTCACGACAGAAACAGTTTCTTCACCAGTTTTACAAACTGCTCTGTTTGGAGGACAATCAAAAGTTAGAGGCACTTCGTCCATGTTTATAATTTGTGCTGCCTTGAACTTTTTTTCTGTGACGATGGCATTGACATACTCCTGAAAAGAACTTTTTTTTCCTTCCCAATCATCTGGAAGATTTTGGCCAACTGTAGTTCTGGCACGGACAGATAATTTCTTCCGCGCCATAAATCGAAAGCACCAGTTAGGGTTTCCATTAAAATTGGAAATACCCATGCTGGATCCTATATTCCTGGCCTCGAGACGGATGGTGACTGTTGAGACAGGAAGTCCCCTCTCTCTTCTCTCCAAAACCCACTTCTCCAACTTATCTTCGAGCTCAGGCCAATGTGCGACCCCACTTCTCCTCGCTCGCTTGGTTTTCGGCAAACATTGTAGTTCGGCTTTTTCTGATCGCCAGCGACGAACACATCTTTCATCGATGGCAAACTCCCTCGCTGCTGCACGATTCCCGATGGATTCCGCTTTCTCAACCACTTGCAACTTAAAAGCTGCAGTATAGCTTTTATGCCGCTTGGGAGCCATTTGATTTTAAATCAAAATAATCAATAAAAAAAAAAAATAATAATAATAAATAAATAAACTAACGAAAACAACAACAACAACAAAAAAGCAACGATAGAAAAAATAATAAAGTAACGATAAAAGAAATTCAAGATCGGAAATTTTACACGAGGCAAAGCACAAACTACCAAATCTGCATGTGAAATGGAGGCTGGACGGACGGACACATGTGTGCTCACGACGAGTGTTGCCAGATGACTTTTTAAAATAAGAATAAAAATTTTGGACGCTTCAGTCATAATCGGTTAATAATCGAACGTGTCCATGTGTATTTCCTGGATCAGGCCTCTTTTTTGTGGAAACGGGCCGTTCTCTTATTGGTTAATCTGTACTATAGACTATACTTCAAGCAAGTGCTCGACCTAACACTGATTTCAGTCCGCTGACATAGTAGGTCAGTCATTTTGAATAATCGATTCTAAAACTGTGAATGGTGGCGCCATCTTTTGAGACAATTATTAGTAATTTTTAAAATCGTGTTTTATTTACTTTTTTTTATAAAAGATCGGCGATACTTTGAAGAAATTTATAAAAAATTATCGTAAACGCCGCACTTGATATTTTTAAACTTTTATACTCGTAAACGCCGCGGCATTTCTTCCATAAAATACGGTATAATTTATTGAAAGAGAATTCATAAAGATTCATTCAACAACAAAGCTTAACTCTCAGATTAACCTACAGCATTACAAGTATCGTGCTTCTATTCATGTTGATTATGTTTTCATCAATAAGTTATATATAAGATGTTTTTTGAATATTTTTTTTTTTTTTTGTTTTTTAAACATCCTATTTCATTGGCTCAACTTGTACTTTAGTTAGCAAATTTTCTCTAGTATAGTCTCTAGCTAGCAAATTAAAACTGAATTATTTATAAAATGATATTGTTAATCAAGGTGTCTACTGGTCATAAAAATCCTGTAAGGAGTTGTCTTGAATTTTTAAACATGTCATGAAAGTCAAGAAAAAGGGCTGAATACTAGGACAATTTTTTTTCTCTACAACCTGGTCTTAGATATATATTAAAAAATAGAGAGAGTGAGAAAAGAAAATTAGCCCTTCAATGATGCTTTGCAGCAGTTTTTTACAGATTAAGCAGTAATTTTTTATTCCCTGTCAGGGGCATATCGAGAGGGGGGCTGCAGTCCCCCTCAAAATGTTACTCTTTACTTAGCTTACAATTTGATACACAGCCCCCCCCCCCAAAAAAAAATATCCTAGCCTCTTGCTATTGTTGCCTTTTGATTATTTTTTTCTTCTATTTTGTGTGTGTGTGTATGAATAAAGAAAGTTCTTGGAATGAATTTGTTCCCCTGTAGCCCTCTCATCAGAATTACCAAGGAAATGCCATACACATTGAATAGAAACAGTTGTTTACTTTTACGTCTCCCTCATCTGCAGTAGGAAATCTCTTCAAAGGAGAATCTTGCTTTGTAATCCAGAGTAACAATTGTATTCAACTATTTTCCTTTTCAATAGGTAATGACAACTTTATAGTAAAGAGATTTTTTCCCCCCATCCTTGATATGATAAAGCTTGGTTGCAGTAATAGAAGGGTCTTAGTCAAGATTTAATTACATTTCAATAGCAGCAAAATGCTGGTATGTCATATAAGGTCATGAAAATTTTAATAAGGTCATGATATTTTTTTCTGCAGTTTTGTAGACATCTTGATAATTCATCACATGTAAGTAACTTCTGCTACTTTAATTTTATATTTATTTGCATAAGAAAGGAGACTGCCACTTATAAACTTTAGACTTTGTATTTCACAGCTTAAAATACTACCACGGAGCTAATCATACCAATTTTCTGCCAAAATTATTGGTATATAATCATGTATCATATTAATAATTGCAGTTTCCTTAAAAATATTCAAGAATCATACCTAATATTTTAGCATTTTACCTCATTAGGGGTATGTTAAAACACACCATTAATTTATTAAAATCTGTTATACCAGTGTCTGAGCCTCTACTTCTTAAATAATTACCTAAATAGAAAAGTTTGAAAAATTAAAGTGTCATTTTATTGCTAAACAACAAACAGAATTCCACTATAACTTTGAAAGAAGACAAGTGTATAGTAATAGGATGCTTTTCTGAAAATGTTTCTTTTATAGTGCTGGATGAGGTAGTATTAGCTCACCGGAACACACATCATATGCTTCTTTTTGTTTCAGAAAGTAAGCCCTTGACCATCCACTTCTATCTGACTCATTCGAAGTTTGTACCTCTCTCAATACGGCTAGATTAAACAGACTTGAAACTGTTTACACAGTCAAGTTATCTCTTGTTATTTCGGGAGAGGGATTACTCAAAATAGTCTTTTAACTACACATTTTATTCATTAAAGTTAATTTAAAGTGAAACAATGTAAAATTATAGTTAATATCCATGTCAAAAACACATTACTATCTACTAATTATTGATGTTGTTAACAAACAGAAATTATAATTATGCTGTTGCTAACATACAGAAGAAAAAATATTAAGTACACATGCATCTAGGTGGAAATTCTTGGCTTGAGAAGTTAGGGTTTGGTTGTTGCCTGTATAAAAATATTTTTAATATAAAAAAGTTAATAAATTATGTGTTCTATTAAGTACTTGTTTATTAATTTTTAAAAATTTGAATGGATGATCACACACACATTAGTATTTCAAAATTATACTCTTTACTAATGTAAGCCATAACTCTCAGTTACACAGTAACTGAGTATATATTAGTAGTTATAATATTAAGTTGTTCAATTTAATTAGCTGTAACTGATTTTATTACATATAATTAACACTGTTGTATATTACAAGGATGAATAAAAAGAAAAAGTATCCCTTTTCTTTTATTCATCCATCAGAATTTGAAGAGTAATTATTTTCAAGAGCATATTTTTTCACAAAGTGGAGACAAGGAGCACTAGTTGTCGTACAGTTTTTGTATAGGTAGGCAGTACAAGTTTGCAGATGTGTCAGAGCGATTAAAATGGCAAAATATTTATAAAAGTAGTCTCGCAAAGTAGTATGGGCAAAGAATGTGTCTGCATATGAAATTCATGGTCAAATCATGCAAGTTTATTGTGAAGAAGCAGTAAGAGCACATGACATGCAGTGAAATGGTGTCACTCTTTTAAAGTAGGCAAAGAGGATGTGGACAAAAGGTTATCGAGCAACCGTCCAAGTTCTTCCATAACAGAAATCAACATGGCACAAGTTGAAGAAATTATTTAAAATTATCTATGGGAAACTGTGTTTGCAATCACTTCAGAGCTGGGTTGGACCTATGGTACTGTGCGGCATATTATTTTTGGTGTGTGGCGATATTTTAAGGTTTGTGCCTGCTGGGTACCACATACATTATCTAAAGAGCAGAAAGCAACATTCATAAGGGGCAATCTCTAATTTCTTCAGCATTATCATTTTTATGGCCAGCATTTCATTGATCAAATCATTACTGGAAAAAAAAACTTGGCTTCATCATTTTGTCTTCACAACCAAAAAAGCCGCTATGAAGTAGAAACACATTGAAGCACAAACAAGAAAGAAGTTTAAGGTTACACCCTCTGACAGTAAAGTTATGGCAGCCATATGGTTGGGATTCATGCAGTGTTATCCTGATCGAGTATGTAGAACATGCCCGTACCATTACTGCCAATCATTATTGTGCCATGCCATAAATCACAAATGCCCTGGCATGTTGAGTAATAGTGTCTTCCTTCTGCTTGACAAGCCACATGCTGCTTGCCAAACTCAAGAATTACTGCAAGAGTTTAGGTGGGAAATTGGGAGCCAACCCCCATACTGCTCAGATTTGGCTCCTAGTGACTATTTTTTTTTTTTTTCGAAACTGAAGGAACACTTATCTGGATCAAGGTTCTCTTCTAGCAATGATGCCAAAACTGGCTAAACGGGTAAAATTATGTCTTTGCCAAGACGTTTTAAATAAAATGGTCCTTCGTTCAGATAAATGCCCAAATAGATTTGCTGATTATGTAATGATTGACTGATATGCCTCTCAATTCTCTTTTTGTGTGTGTGTGTGTGTGTAAGTATTGTTAATCATTTATTTCTCTTGTAACATTTTTTTTAGATCCATCTACATAAAATAAATATATTTATCAATAATAATAATTTTTAAGCTTAGTTTAATATACAAGTATTTAATTATTGTTCTATTTAGATTATTATATAAAAAATCTAACCATCTTCAATCTTAATTTAAAAAATAAAAAAATATTTTGCATTTTTTTATATTGGCAACATTTGGATTTTCTTCAAGCCTTCTGACATTTTGCCTCCATATTGATTTTGCTAACTGGATAGCTCCTTGTGCTAGCATATTCTTTCTTTGTACTAAGCCATCTCATTGAAATCCTGTTATATTTTTTGTTTAGTACTAAGTACTCGGTTTGTGGGAAGTGAGGGGCATAATCAATGCTTACTTAGCTTAGTTTAAGCATTTCATATCACTCTGATTACATTAGTGAACAAATTTAAACTTTTTTCTGCCTCTGGTTTGTAAATGGGTGGATTTACTTAGTTTCAGGGTGCTGAATTCACTGGTAAAATCAATGTATGTCTACCACGTCACATTTCCTAGAGATACAGCAGAATCAGAAGCAATACTGGCAAAATTTGACAGAATTGAAACTAACAAGAAATGCATATTAAGAACTGTGTAATTCAATATTATTATATATATATATATATATATAGGCATGATTCTAAAAAAGAAGGTCTAAGTTACTTAAGGCATATTTTTAACTTCAATCTTCTTTGGAAAATGGGAGAGCGATGTCCTTTTGTTTTTTATTTCAATACTCTCCCTAATAAGACCCCCAGCGTTAGTCTCTCATCACTGAAGAGTTCCAGTGACCTTGATAATGGTATTCCATCGTAAGGATGCCTTAGTGAATATCTCGGGGAAGAAATCTAGGTGCGAATGTAAAAAGGGAATTTTAAGTGATGTTCTACACTCCATGTTCTTATAATTGTCTGACAGATCTTTAAGTATGCCAACATAGTTATAATCTTTTTTGCTGTCCAAAAAGCCCTTCATACTTGGTTTGAATGAAGACTCAGCCGCTAATTCGATATTTGTGAGTCTGACAGCAAAGGACGAATCGCTGAACAATTTTTTTTTTTTGTGTGGTCCAATAAATATACCTTCTTTTAACTTACTTCACTCAGTTTGGGAAACGTTTTTTTCAAATGATTGAAAGCCTGACATCATTTATCTAGAGCTTTAACAAACTTCTTCAACAACCTGACATGAAGCGAAGGCAAAATGATTTTACTGAGCTCAACCAGTAGAGTATTTTTCACATTTTCCTATCCGGTTACATACGATTTCCTCATAAGCCACTTCTTTACAGTATATTGGTCATAGTTTCATAAGTTTCTTTCATGTCTACTGGATGAGCCAAAGGCATGGATGGTAATGTATTGCCATTATGAAGCATTACTGCTTTCAATCTGGTTTTAATAGAGTCGATAACTATTCTTTATTCCTGAGGGTTATGTAGTACACCTAATTGCATCAGCAGACCACTGACATCTCTACATACAAACATGGAATTCTGCATGTTGAAATATTGAGCGAATGAAGTACCTCTTGATCTAAAACAGGAAATTTTTGTACCTGAAGTTAAAGGTTTTGTTGTTGCAGTCTTGACTCTAAAAGTTTAGCTTGCTGCTTTGAAAGTTTTAGATTGGAAACCAAATCGTTCAGCTTCTTTTGATTAAAGAGCTGAGGTGAAGAATTGCAAAATTAATAGGGAATACTCTTCTACATATTCTTGATAAGTGCCTTCAGATTTACTTAACGCCGTTTCTGATTCTATGTCTTGCAAGTTACAGGCAGGAACAGGCAACCTTTCATTACAGGCCATATGCAAATGCATGGAAGATTCATTTGGATACTTTATTTTATGTCTAGTTTTGGTAAATTGATAAAATATTAGCGAGACAGTAATAGTCTGAAAAATGGTCTTTGGGTTAACACCACACCATAGGAACAGCAAATTGCATAGCTCGGCATTTTCCTTTCAACCATTTGGTTAAAGTAGTAGTACATGGTAATCAGGCAATATGAGGTACAGTATTTTATCTTGATAACCAGCAAAGCAATCAAAATATAAATTATAGGCCTTCTTAATCAAATTAGTAATTGTTTTGTTTTTTTAACTTTTGGGGTGAATTTTCCTCAGACATAACAAAAGTTGTTGGGGTGCTTAAGACAACAACAATGTTTACTAGATGTAATTTTTAGTAAATTTAAGTTTTAAATATATAAATACAACAATTTTAAAATAAAAATATCTCTCACTAGAAACACTCACTTATTAAAAAAACTCACACATTCTTACACACTTAATACATTCTTAGGCTGAGATATATATGATAGTAACTGCACCATGCGTGTTTCAACATTCACCAGATCATTATGTTCATTTCGCACTACTGGATTATTTGTCCATCTAATGAATAACACCTCTCTGAGTAACATTTGTCATCAAGTGAAGGTTTGTTGATTTTATAGCATTCTTGTAACAAATAAAAATTTAAAAATTAAACATCAAAATAAAAGAGCAAAAGGTAGTGAAATAATGAAAACAAAAACATAAAAATCCTTAAAAAGTCAAAAATCTTATGTGCTAGAACATTTTGAAAGGTAGATTCAGATACCAGACAACAAAATACATACTAATTGATATATCACGTCAATTGATATATCACGAGGCAAAATGGCCGTTATGTAGTGATCAGGATTGTTTCATCCAATCTGCTACTCATTACATTGGTATATACTAATTTGAAGAATATCTATCAGCTTTTGCTCAATTTCATTTACGATTCTTCTTAATTTATTGGTTAAATATTTGATTATCTTACTTGGAATATGGCTTGGATTCCTTGATTCATCAGTTTTGCTTTTTTGCTATGTATATCAGTGGCATTTTCTGCAGGTGTGCAAGTCATGCATCAACACACATGGAAAAAAACTTCAGTAATTTAATTGAATGGATTGTCAGAATTGTAATGCTTTTTTTGTTTTTTTCTCCAAGTATGACAAACACATAAGCATAGCACAGCAAAACACTCCACGACAAGCATTTGAAAAGAAAAGTAAGGTGAGGCATTGCAATAGCTTGACTTGGTCCCTTCTATGTTGGTTAGCTCATGGTATTTGAAAACATTCTACCTTGAGCTTATGCGAGCCAAGGCATTGTTCCTAATTTTAACGTTTCGAGTCAAAAACTTTCCCTTCTCCTTCCTTGAGACTCTGGTTGGCTCATGGTATTTGAAAGTGTTCCACCTTGAGCCCAGGCAATTCTCCTGATTTCATTTTGAGTCAAAAACTTTCCCTTCTTCTCCTTCCTTTAGACTCTCGACTACATCCAGCTGCTTTATACCCCACAAAATTTTATACTCTTCTTCTTGAAGACTCCTGGTCTGATCAAGAATTGTCCCGTTAACTTCTTACTCTTCAAAGGATTAGGCATGACCTTATCTGAGTTAATCAAATATTGTTGCAGTTTATTAGCCTTGCCTTAATATCAGAATGCAGTAAATCTGAAAGGCATTTTTACTAGTTTTCTTGAAGATGATTCAGAGAAGTCAACTCTGAACAGTTGAGACATAAAATTGATTTAACTGACATCAAATTTTCAATTAAATACACCCATGAACTTAGTTAATTAAATTACGAGAATCATTAATTATTTTTCAACTTTGAAATTTTGAAAATAGATATTTAATGAATTTTCATTTAAATATAGCTGATTTTATACAAATTTATTTTTCAAAATTATTAAAATTCCCTTAGTAATGTGCTCAGAATTTTCAAAGAAGGGAGCCATCTTTTTTAATTTAAAGTTTTGAAACTCACTTACTTGCATCCATTGTTGTAAAGATGCAGTGGTAAAGTTTTCCTTCTGTTTCTAGCATTGTTTCTCAGATTGGATCATTGTTCACTAAGCGAAAGGCTGAGTCCCACCAGCCATTCAAAGAATTGTTGGGGAGAAGAAATAATGCTGCTCTCTAAAGTAAGAGCATGTTCACTGTTGTGTTTTTGAAAGGATGGAAGTGTACAGGTTAATACTGGAATGGGTGGGGAATTAAGCGCTAGATAACATCCCCTCCTATATGCTCCAAATTTAACAATCTAGAATGAAGACAAGTTTTCACTCTAGATTGTTAAATTTGGATATATTGCTATATATATGTGTGTGTAAGATGTCCCCAAAACATTGACCTTTTGATGCTCAAAAACATTGGCTAGCTTTTATACCTTAAATATTGATCATAAACATACACAATAAATTACAATAGTACATAGAAAAAGTTACTTAATTGTATAGTATTAACCCACTCACTGACACAATCCCCATTTGGAGAGTTTGAAACTGTACGTGCATCACTTGGTGCCAAAAATATATTTGGTGCACCTGACAGTTTGGCTTTATTCTATACTAGCTGCGTGCCCGTTCTTCGCACGGTAGGAAACGAAAATGTTCCTTACATGTGTAATTCCACTTAATTCCAGTGATGTGAAATCTAAAATAAAAGCAAAATTATTTGACTTATAATGTAAAGTTTGCGTCATGAGTACTAACGTGGCATCATTGCAATATCATGACTCAAAAAACTACATCAGTGTCATTCGCGATCAGAAAAGTGAAAAGCTTAGCGGTTTGCAGAGAACTCATGACTTTCAAAATGTGTTATTTCTATATCATACTGTTTTGAGGTTCAAGTTGTAGCATTAAATACCTCAGACACTACATGAAATGAACAACTATTTATTTTTAAATAGCTGTGAATTTCATTTTTAAAAAAATTCAAGTAATCTCCTCTGTCGAAATTACTGCGGTATATATCAACGCAAATTAGAATTACTTATCGTTCAGTTGGTTGTAAAACAACCCTTGAAAAAGGATAAACAGAACACTTTTAATTTCATGAAATATTTATTAACGTTGTATAATGGGATTTATTCATATCATCCTTACAAATCTACCAATACTACCTATTACGCATATACCAATACTACCTATTACGCTTCTCCCTCTTTAATGCTCAATTTAACAAAATAGCTTACATTATTTGGCACAAATGGGACCTTTATATTCTATGGCGATTCTTTAGCAATTCACGCATTACCATAAACATTATTCATTTCCCATAATAGTTGCTATTAAGGAAGCTCTCCATACAAATTTAATTTATGCATAGTTTTGTAGGATTGGCGTATTTAGCACCGCAAAACATTTAATCTCACCGTGGTGAAAAATATTCAAGCGGTGCCAACTTAAATATCAAGGTATCCAATATAAAGATATCTTATAAATCCTCCATAGTTCTGTCTACTGAAAACATCAAACTGTGCCATCTCGAGGAGCTATTTAGAATCGCTATAACGGTGACAGGACGTTAGAGTTGCAGAGTTTACAAATTTCACGCATTTTTAAAAATTTATGACGTCACTGTTTAACTACCGTGAAAGATACCCCGGTTGGCATCATGAATTTCTCAGTTTATTTCTAAAGTAAGTTTTAATCAAAATATCACCTCCTTGTGTTAAAAAAAGAGCAGGGATAAATGAGTTAAATTTGTGGCGTAATTTTTACGTATTTTAAAGCATTTGACGTCATAGATCCTCACTTGCGCATTGAAATTCCGATATCCCATTTAAAAAATCGATTGGTTGGAAAAAGAAAATTTTTTTCTAATCCTTTTTGTGGCAACGCAATTAAATTATCACGTGCCATGATCAATTAATGTAATCCCGTAAGCTCTCCTTTATGGAGGAACGTAATACAACGTTAAAATAAAACTATACTCGCAACCTGCATGCATACGCTAGGCAACGCCTGCGCCATAATTAAATGCCAAAAATAAAAATAGTAAATAGAAAAATTTTAATATATCGCGCTTTGAAACGAACTTTGTAACTTTTAAAATGAACATTTTCAGCACCGTGAAGACATTTCAATTTTTAAATAAGCACCGGATTAAAATACCACTTCTAATAATAATAATCGTGAATTAATTAGTTTATTTCTACAGTAAATTTTAATCAAAATATCGTCTCCCTGTGTTGAAAATAGAGCTGGAATAAATGAGTTAAAATTATGGCGTAATTTTTACGTATCTTAAAGCATTTGACGTCATAGATCCTCACTTGCGAATTGAAATTCTGATATCCCATTTCAAAGCTCGATTGGTTGAAAAAACCCTTTTTTGTAATCCTTTCTGTGGCAACAACCGAACATAAGTTCTCGTGCCGCGAAGGCAATGTAATGAATGGCGTAATATCGTGTTGATGCTATTAAATTCTAAACATTAGGCTGCATTAAAATTCGTAAAAAATCATCTAATTTACATAATTTTTTCGTTCTTATTTTAAAAGAGGGAGAAAAGAATGTTTCACGATTTGTCAAAATATCAAAAAGTTATGACGGATAGAATTCAAGATGGCGACAATTTTAAAATTATTTTACGAAAAATTCGCCGAAGTCGATGCTTAGTAAAAAAATTCCTAAAAATCGGTAAATTATGTTACGTATTCAGAACAAACTGTTTTTAAAAGAAAAATTTCTCCTCTATCCGATGATACAAATGCCGTTTTGCTGCGAGCGTAATTTCCGCCGTTATTACGAATTAGGTGAGAAAAAATGCCAAAAATCGCATAAAACATAAAATAAAAAAAATTCTAGGTCGAATTTTGAAAAAATCGCTTCGAGGTGCACAACTTCATGTTTAGATCTTCCCGAGTGCCAAATTTGGTGTTTCTAGGTGTAGCCGTTTGTCCGTAACGCCGCCGACACACAGACCCACAGACCCACACACAGACATCTTCTTTTATAATAAGTAGAGATATATCAGTCAATATTGTATATAGCAGAAAGTGTGTATTGTGTGATTTATTTCTGTACTACAAGTAAACAAATTTAAAATTATTATGTAAGTTCGAGGGGGGGGGGGAAATGGCAAATATTGAGTTAAAATGGAATGCTATATGGTATAATTGAAAATTTTTAGACAATTAGATATAAGTAAATGCAGGCCCGTAGCTAGGGTTAGTTCAATGGGTGAGCCCGAAAATACGCAGGGTGGGCACGACTTTTGAATCTGCAAACCAAAACAAAGCAAAACTATTTAACGGCTAAAACAATACTTCCTTGCCAAAAATTTTTATATTTAATTATCAAGGCAGCCTAAGGAAATGCGCTGTAAGGAAAATAAACAGCTAGCATTTAAAAAAAGAGAAAAAAAACACAGAGCAGACTAAATGCGCGAATTAAGAATAGTGTCTTGAAAATAAACAATAAACTTTGTAATTACTCACAGGACCTTTTAAATATGTATAAGCGTTTCGGGAGCAACAAAAGGGGGGTCTTTCTTCATCAGTACCTAATACGCACCCTCCAGCAAACAGCAAAGCATAAAAACACAAAATATTTTTTTAAACTTTTAATATATTTTGCATTTTCATGCTTTGCTGTCCGCTGGATGGTACACATTTAGGTACTAATGAAGAAAGCACCCTTTTGCTGCTTTCGAAACGCGTATACCTTTTTTTGAAGATCCTGTGAGTAATAACAAAGTTTATTTATTGATTTTATCCTAGCATTTTTGATAGTTTTTTCTTCAATACACTCAATTGACGTCTCAATAAAGCTGTAGACGTCGATTCTTTGCACCATGGAACCGCTTCAAAACAAGCTCCACTGGAATGCTGTTCGTGAGTTTATGATCAAATGCAAGAAGAATTAGATTAGCTTTCCTCTCGTGCAGCATGGATAATCGAAATGGAGTTAAGATTTTTGAAAGAGTGCTAAATGACGCCTCGCAGGTTGCTGTAGATGCTCCTATTGACAAGGCAGAAGCAAGAAGGCGATAAATAGAAGGAAATGCATCTCTATAATTGAACATAAATGCTGTCATTTCATGCAATGTGGCTGAGAGTTTCGACTCTGATATTTTCTTTTGCAAGAAAGTTCGTGCTGTTGCTATTTCAGCAGTTGCACCATCCAAATCGATATAGCATAAATTTGCCAGACACCCGAGGTGCTGCATGTCGAACGAATTGGTCATGGACGTGAGAGCTTTCATACTCTCTAACATTTGTATCTTCTCTGGGATGAAGCGTATATTCAGCTTTGCTATTGTTCAGTCAAAGGCATTATGGTGCATTCTTACTTAGTATTGTTTCAACGTTTCCTTGGATTCCTGGGAACACGGGCGTCCTCCTACAGACTCAGTCGTGATGAAATTTGTGAAATGGATTGGAATCACACATCTACATTTTGGAGCCGGAATCTCTTCAGCGTGTCAGAAGATAGCATTGTCATAGCCGATTTGTATAAGGTATCAAAATGTTCAACATTTCTATGCTTTTTATTTTCTTCTACAACTCTGGCAACAATTTCACTCGCTTGTAGCAGGTCCATAGCTTTAGAATGCAGTGCATTATTGGCTGGATCTAACAGGTATAGAAGGGAATACTAACGAGTTCCAAGAAATACAAACCGAGGAGTTTTTATTTGGGAAAGCAGCCCAGTTGCTTCCATTGAAATATCATTAGAATGTTAGTCAGCATACTTCTGAAAAACCTTGATAAGTTCTGAGTAATTATTTAGTATCGCTACTGTACACCGGTAATGCCCAGACTATCGTTGAGGCAATAGATGATTCAGTGCTTGCCCCTCATACACATTTGCAACGTGATGCTTTCTAGTGAATTTATAGAGTCCAGAGAAGATATCGAGGAAACTGCATAAATCTTGTCCCCTGAATTAGCATTTATTAACCAGTGCAATTTATGGTTATAGCAATGAATGTAAGGAATTTATTTCTTGAGTTGACACGAGTTTAGCCTGCATGCCACCGTATGCTCCAGCCATGATGGCAGCACCATCGTAGCATTGAGAGATGATGTTCTTTGGATCCAGTCCTAGTTTATTAAGCTCATCCAGAATTGTTGTACAGACCACATCTGTATCCAGATAAACTGTAGTAGCAATGCTAACTAAATGTTTAAATGGAATTCCTTCTTTTACTGCACGGATGACGATAGATACAGATACATTTTCAGTCCCATTTATATATTTTGTTCCATCCACTTTGATAGTGAAGAATAGAGCCTCTGCTCCCGGAACTATCCTCACATTTTCTTCCTGAACCATTTTCACCTATATAGAAATAATTCCATTCTGCATTCCCGGAGATTTGTATGTAGCATTCTTTGGTATTCTGGTTATAATATCAGCTAGTTTATTGTCCTTTCTAACTGTATATTCAAAAACCCCCCATGGCTAAATAGACCTCAGGAAGTTATCGTAATGTATTTCGAGACAAACCTGATTTTTAACAACCAAAGCGGTATTCAATTTATGTTCCGATTCAGATAGAGATCATGTCGCGGCCGCTTGTATAGCCCAGAAACAGGGTGGGCACGGCCCTCGTAGGCCTACCCATAGCTACGGGCCTGAGTAAATGTAAAACTTTAATTTTAATATGCCCCACACAAAAAAGCTCTCTAATAAAACATATACTATGTACTAATTAGGATATGTACAAATTTTTATCCCTTCATGATAAATATACCTCAGACATACGTTTAACTAAGTATGTAAAGGTCAATACCAATAATAGCAAAAGTAGGATGTATTTATGCAATCAATGTTTTCTTTCAAAATTTGTTAACAGCTCCTAAACTTGATCTTCTGATATGATTTTTCTTCAAGAGCCATTGAAAAGTGATTTAAGTCAACATACATTTATTTTCATTTTTATGAGCCTTTTCATGATAAATGGCTGAAATTTTGTCCATCGCCTAATTAATGTATGAAGCAATTTTACTAACTGGCAATTTTTTGGCACTGGGGCTGTATAAAAATTTAAATTTTGTATGTATTTAATCTTCTGAAAATTTTAATCAATACCATTAATTCTGTGCCATTTTTTACATAACGTATTATTTATTGCATTGTCTATGATCAATATTTAAGAAATAAAGCCTAGGTCAGTGTTTTTGGAACACCTGTGTATATATATATATATATATATATACTTAAACCATGCACTAAATATGAGCCATTTATATTCATTTAAAAATTTGACAAAATACACTGGTCGACATTGAAAATGCAACACCCATAAGGAGTGGCCAGAATGTGTTGAAACTCGGCAAGCAGAAAGAGACAGCAATGAATAATAAGTTATCTTTATTTCAAAATGATACGCATAATACAGAGGGAGAGCAGCATCGTCTTAGTAGGTTGTCGAACCACCATGGACGGCGATACACGAAGCAACACGTCTAGGTACTGAGTCAATGAGAGTATGGATGGTGTCCTGAGGAATGTTTCTCCATTCCCTGTCAACCATTTGCCACAGTTCATCTTCTGAATGGGCTAGTGGCAGGGTCTGTAAATGGTGTCCAATCACATCCCAAATGTCTTTGGTTGGCGACAGATCAGGAGAGTACGGTGGCCAGAGAAGCATCTATACACCTTGCAGAACACGTTGGCTGATGCAAGCAGTGTGCGGTCAAGAACTATCCTGCTGATACAGGACATTGGGAACCATTTGAAGGTAAGGGAGTATCACTAGTCACTTGTCACGTCATAACTATGCCTTTTTTTACCCACTGAGTATTCTTCCTCTATTCTGTGAATTTTGGTGTTGCCATCTATTGTCTATTGTCATACATAAAAACTTCAAGTTACTTTTAAACTGAAACCTATTTTCTTTAGTTTGTGTCAAACCATGGATCCAAGTCGTGAAAGGTGAGGGTTCTAGCTGCCAGACATATTCGACTGGGGGTGAGAAGACTAAAGTTTGAAGTGATTGTTACTTCAATTTTGGAATGAAAACACTTTTATGTATATAAATAAATGAAATTAGAGTTTGCCGCACACTACTTGGTATCACAAAATTTTACGATTTCTATGCATTTAAGCATTTGGGACCCCAGTACAACCATTAAAAAAAAAAAAAAGTTTGTCTGCACATCACTTAAAACTGAAGCGAATGAAATGAAATTTGGTGACATGATAGGTGGTCACTGAACTCAAACTATAGACATCAGATTTAAAAAAAATTTCTTACTAGATTTTGCGATTTTTCTGAAAATCCTTTCAAACTGCATAAATTATTTTTTTCAGTAGCCATCCAATCTTCTATGTAAACAAGATGTCTACAAATGCATCTCTTATGGATGTTAAACATGCACATCCAATAGATTTGTAGCTTTGGATGGCAATTAAATATCTATGGGACATCTATTTCATTAGCTACATAAGATATCTACTGATGGATTTCTGATGGATGTCATAAAAACATTTCCAATAGATATCTTGTTCGGGATGACTATTAGATATCTATAAGCCCTCTAAGGATATCTTATAGAGGTAGCGATTTAGATGTCCTATAGATATATATTTATCTTTGCATATAAATATCCTTTAACTGTCCTGGATATTATAGATCAATTTGAATATCTATTAGACCTGATTTGGACATAGTGTGCTGAGTGGGAATACATGTATCAACACGCAATCAAAAATGGAAAAAAAAATCTTCATATCAAATGGATTGTCAGAATGGTAATGCTTTTCACATTTTTTTTTTTTTTTTTTTTTTTTTCCTGAATGAGACAAATACTGAAGCATAGCACGGCAGAACACTCCACGACAAGCATTCGAGAAGAAAGGAAGGTGAGGCGTTGCAACAGCTTGGCTTGATTCCTTCTACGTTGGTTGGCTCATGGTATTTGAAAGTCTTCCACCTTGAGCTTATGCGAGCCAAGGTGTTGTTCCTAATTTTAACATCTTGAGTCAAAAACTTTTCCTTCTTCTCCTTCCCTTAGCCTCTCGACTATATCCAGTTGCTTTATCCCCCACAAACTTTGATACTCTCCTTCTTGAAGACTCCTGGTCCAATCCAATACTGCCCCATTGATTTCTGACTTTTCAAAAGTTTTAAGATGACCTCATCCGAGTTATTCATACACTGTTGCAGTTTATCAGCCTTGCCTTACTATCATAATGAGAATTAATGTGAAAGGCATTTTTCGTAGTTTTCTTGTGTAAAAGCCATTGGCATAACAGAGGGGTGGCTAGGGTGGGCTAAGCCCACCCTAGAAAAATTGTAACCTTTTCCCTATAAGTGATAAGAATGAACTAGTCACATCAAAAAATTCATTAATGTGAAAAGTTGAAAAAGAATTGCAAAAGATCCTATTGTAAAGTTCTAAGAAGCTGTTCCACTTCTAGCGATTTTTTTCGAGGACGCAAGTTAATGAGATTCCCTTCCCCATACTGAGACTGAGTGCCAGAGGTCAAGGAAAATCCCTTCTTGGGACCATCTTTTTACTTACTTTTTTGTTCTCTTGCTGACCGGGAGCTGGGTGATAAGTGAATATAAGTGAACTAACTGACTTCATTGGAATGACGGAAGAGAGCGGTGAAGTATGGTTTCATCAATGAGAATTGAAAGATGTAGTCAACTACATCTACCTCACTTTGATAGAAGACTTTTGCTGTGTGCCCATATGCTTACCTTGAATGTGCTTTGAGAAGACTGGCTAAAAATACGGGACTAATAATAGGAGGGTTGGTTGTAAGCCTGACTATAACATTTTTGTGCCCAGGGCACTTTTCAAATTTTAAGCCCCTGTATATAGCTGGCTCAATTTTCGTGCCTTTGTACATAGCTTTGAACTCTGGGCCTATTTGTATATGTGCAGCCAGGGCACGTGCCCTAAGTGTCCATGCAATAATCAGGACCTGGTTGTTAAGTTCTAAAGGAGGTTGTGGGTCGAAAATCATCTGCGTGGTGTGCGGTCATTAACAGTTAGCGAGAAATCATGTTTTCGTATGCTGTCTATATTTAGGAGTATCTTCTTTCTGCTGTCAAAGAGATTTCGGTAGTAAGAAAATGATAGTGACACAAACAGAATTTTTTGGGAAAAGGGGCTAATTTCTAAGATAAAACTCATTTGACTTGAACAAATGTACTATAAAGGAAAATGTAACATTAAACCAATATAATTTACTTTGGGAAGGTAAAGTAAAATGTTGCACTTAAGTTTTTTTTTGTGTACGGGGGGGGGGGGGGGGGGGGGTTGAAACTCGCTGTTCAGAATTTTTGGTGGTTTCAGATAATAGGCTTACTTTTGCTGGAAAAGAAACGTGTGCAGGATTCGGACTAAAAAATGCACTTAACTGTATACGAGTTATTGCTAAGATTTTGAACATATTAATGTTGAAGGGGTAAAATCCAAATGATGAAATTACTGATGCTTTTGCCAGTGTGTCACCAACCATATCGAACATCTTCCAGCGGGAATTGCAGACCAGCATCTAGATGTGTATTGTTGCTGACAGAAAACACTTATAGAATGAAGAACAAATGAGCTTAATGTCAGGTAAATGCAGTTTTGAAAAATTCGACCAAACAAATGTTAGTTTTATGCGTAGCATTATTCTGTGGACTAATAAAAACCATGTGCAAATTAATATTAAGGTGTCTTTTCTTACTAAATAGATGATGAACAACTTTATAGATGGCTTTTTTCCCGTACTCGGATCTTTTTTAAGATAAAAATGTTAACTCCGAATTTATCCAACAAGTGGTGCTGTAAGCAGTTTAAATTGTGTAGCGCATGGCAACTTTACTATACCTATACCTTACTTTTATGACTGTAGCTCTTGCCATCCAGAAATAGTGGACTTTAGCAGGTATAGTGTATGTATATGTATTTGCTTAGACTCATCACAAGTTTAAGAGATTTATAAACTTTTGTCCCCTTGAAAGCTGTTAATAACTGGGCAGAAGACTTTTGGGACCACGAATTTAAGATGCACACATTACCACCAGTACACGGGGGAGGGGGGGTCTTCGGGGGTACTTTGAAAATCGAACGCGCGATCTGGCATTTAAATCACGAATGCCATGTATTTTTGTGCTTTCTTTCCAACATCAGACAAAAAGAGTAATTAGTAATTTTTATAGTTTAAATTTAAATTCCATAGTAAAAGAAAACTCTCCAAGAAATGCTTTCTTCTTCTACCCTCCCTTCACAAAAAAGGGTTTAAATTTTTTAGCCCAGACCATTAGAATTAAGTATTTAAGAAGTTTTAAAGGAACTGTAACTAGTTTATCGTGTACAAATAAAATCTCTTAACTCCAGGCTCCTTTTTCTAAGAATTGATAAATTTTATAAGAAGAAAATTACTACTGCTTAACGGCAGTAGTGTTGCTTTAAAGCATTTTATTTAATAAAAAGTAATACAATTTATGATTTTTCTCTCTGTATGTTCAGATTTTGTTAACCACAATTTTGCTGGTTTTAATTTTATTGTAAGAAAATCGAGCAACTTACCATCTAAACATTAAGTAAATGCATAGACGTGGTGTTAAATATAAAAGCTGTTAAAAATTGCTAACTTTGGTTGGTAAAAATAAATTACCTTTTAATTTTTTTGTAAATTGTTTTAAGAAAAAAGTGACTTTTACAAAAATTATGAAAATTCACAAAAATAGACACTGAAATTCATAAAAATAAACAATTTTTACAGAAATGGAACCCTGCAAATAATTTCTGAATAAACCTCTGCTTTATGGTCAACATTATTTTAAACATTTATTTTTAATTTTAAACATCAATTATATGGCCTCAAACTCATTCTAAAAACGTGTAAACACCCTCAATTTTTATGGCAGTTAGAACATGAACGGAAGTACTGACAGACAAACTTATATCATAAACACTTTTCAGCCTTGTTGGAAAGTAATGAAAGTAAATTAGAATCACTTGCAATATTTAAGAAGTTACGATAATTTCATAAAGAAAAATTCAGTCAACCATAAAAGTTAGGCACAAAAAATTGAGTGTGCTCAGGACTTTTTGCTACCGCCAGGGGTGTAGCCAAAGTGGGGGGGGGGGTTAGGGGGGGTCATAACCCCCCCCCTCATGAGGAATTTTTTGTCATACAAAATGTACATTCTTCACTCCTTTATCACACATGTATGCATATGTGTGAGTTGCAGTAGTCGTAATCCCCCCCCCCCATGAAAAATTTCTGGCTACCACCATATATTTTAGTTAAATTTCGTTTTTCATTTAACTAATTTTATAACTATACAGTTTTGTTAGGCAAGTTGGAGTATATAGGCTGATTAATTTATTTTTTACCAACTATGCAAAAAATTCCAGAGCTGGGAATCGAACCCAGGACTGCCGCATAACGTGTGGGTGCTCTACCACTGAGCTACGTTGGGATTTAGTGTTGAAAATACTGTAACTAGTTTATCGTGTGCAAATAAAATCTCTTAACTCCAGGCTCCTTTTTCTAAGAATTGATAAATTTTATAAGAAGAAAATTACTACTGCTTAACGGCAGTAGTGTTGCTTTAAAGCATTTTATTTAATAAAAAGTAATACAATTTATGATTTTTCTCTCTGTATGTTCAAATTTTGTTAACCACAATTTTGCTGGTTTTAATTTTATTGTAAGAAAATCGAGCAACTTACCATCTAAACATTAAGTAAATGCATAGACGTGGTGTTAAATATAAAAGCTGTTAAAAATTGCTAACTTTGGTTGGTAAAAATAAATTACCTTTTAATTTTTTTGTAAATTGTTTTAAGAAAAAAGTGACCTTTACAAAAATTATGAAAATTCATAAAAATAAACAATTTTTACAGAAATGGAACCCTGCAAATAATTTCTGAATAAACCTCTGCTTTATGGTCAACATTATTTTAAACATTTATTTTTAATTTTAAACATCAATTATATGGCCTCAAACTCATTCTAAAAACGTGTAAACACCCTCAATTTTTATGGCAGTTAGAACATGAACGGAAGTACTGACAGACAAACTTATATCATAAACACTTTTCAGCCTTGTTGGAAAGTAATGAAAGTAAATTAGAATCACTTGCAATATTTAAGAAGTTACGATAATTTCATAAAGAAAAATTCAGTCAACCATAAAAGTTAGGCACAAAAAATTGAGTGTGCTCAGGACTTTTTGCTACCGCCAGGGGTGTAGCCAAAGTGGGGGGGGTTAGGGGGGGTCATAACCCCCCCCATGAGGAATTTTTTGTCATACAAAATGTACATTCTTCACTCCTTTATCACACATGTATGCATATATGTGAGTTGCAGTAGTCGTAATCCCCCCCCCCCCATGAAAAATTTCTGGCTACCACCATATATTTTAGTTAAATTTCGTTTTTCATTTAACTAATTTTATAACTATACAGTTTTGTTAGGCAAGTTGGAGTATATAGGCTGATTAATTTATTTTTTACCAACTATGCAAAAAATTCCAGAGCTGGGAATCGAACCCAGGACTGCCGCATAACGTGTGGGTGCTCTACCACTGAGCTACGTTGGGATTTAGTGTTGAAAATACTGTAACTAGTTTATCGTGTGCAAATAAAATCTCTTAACTCCAGGCTCCTTTTTCTAAGAATTGATAAATTTTATAAGAAGAAAATTACTACTGCTTAACGGCAGTAGTGTTGCTTTAAAGCATTTTATTTAATAAAAAGTAATACAATTTATGATTTTTCTCTCAGTATGTTCAAATTTTGTTAACCACAATTTTGCTGGTTTTAATTTTATTGTAAGAAAATCGAGCAACTTACCATCTAAACATTAAGTAAATGCATAGACGTGGTGTTAAATATAAAAGCTGTTAAAAATTGCTAACTTTGGTTGGTAAAAATAAATTACCTTTTAATTTTTTTGTAAATTGTTTTAAGAAAAAAGTGACCTTTACAAAAATTATGAAAATTCACAAAAATAGACACTGAAATTCATAAAAATAAACAATTTTTACAGAAATGGAACCCTGCAAATAATTTCTGAATAAACCTCTGCTTTATGGTCAACATTATTTTAAACATTTATTTTTAATTTTAAACATCAATTATATGGCCTCAAACTCATTCTAAAAACGTGTAAACACCCTCAATTTTTATGGCAGTTAGAACATGAACGGAAGTACTGACAGACAAACTTATATCATAAACACTTTTCAGCCTTGTTGGAAAGTAATGAAAGTAAATTAGAATCACTTGCAATATTTAAGAAGTTACGATAATTTCATAAAGAAAAATTCAGTCAACCATAAAAGTTAGGCACAAAAAATTGAGTGTGCTCAGGACTTTTTGCTACCGCCAGGGGTGTAGCCAAAGTGGGGGGGGGGGGTTAGGGGGGTCATAACCCCCCCATGAGGAATTTTTTGTCATACAAAATGTACATTCTTCACTCCTTTATCACACATGTATGCATATATGTGAGTTGCAGTAGTCGTAATCCCCCCCCCCCCCATGAAAAATTTCTGGCTACCACCATATATTTTAGTTAAATTTCGTTTTTCATTTAACTAATTTTATAACTATACAGTTTTGTTAGGCAAGTTGGAGTATATAGGCTGATTAATTTATTTTTTACCAACTATGCAAAAAATTCCAGAGCTGGGAATCGAACCCAGGACTGCCGCATAACGTGTGGTTGCTCTACCACTGAGCTACGTTGGGATTTAGTGTTGAAAATACTGTAACTAGTTTATCGTGTGCAAATAAAATCTCTTAACTCCAGGCTCCTTTTTCTAAGAATTGATAAATTTTATAAGAAGAAAATTACTACTGCTTAACGGCAGTAGTGTTGCTTTAAAGCATTTTATTTAATATATGGTATTAACCTGTTTATGATTTTTCTCTCTGTATGGTCAAATTTTGTAAGCCACAAATTATTATATGGTATTAACCTGTTATTTATACTTCACTGTTTGTAAAGCAGGATTTCAGAACTCTCAAAAGAAAAAAATGTTTAAATTTTGA
Organism: Cheiracanthium punctorium; assembly: GCA_038373885.1. Taxonomy (NCBI): domain Eukaryota; kingdom Metazoa; phylum Arthropoda; class Arachnida; order Araneae; family Cheiracanthiidae; genus Cheiracanthium; species Cheiracanthium punctorium. The sequence continues at coordinate 179,847 of JAWZYV010011726.1, forward strand.
AATTGATTTTAACTTTTTTTTTTATTTTTTCAAATCACTTTTCTGTCTACTTTGCAAATTTGGGAGTAGGGTAAAATTTTTCCAAAGGCACTTTGGGAGGGGGAGGGAATTTTTTCTTTGGAAGGTACTGCCCCCCCCCCCAAATGCACCCCTTGGGTTCGGGCTTGCTACTGTGGACGTATAATAAACTAATTCTAATTAATAATAATATATTAATGCTAACTTAGATATAATAACTAACGCGGAGATGAAGAGGGCTGTAGCCCACCCTAGAAAATCAGGCCAGTTATGCCAATGGTAAAAGCAAATTATTTATTTTAATAGATGAATTATAGCGGTCAACTCTGAACAGCTGAGACATAAAATTGATTTAACTGACATTAAATTTTCAATGAAATACACCATGCATTGAATTTTGTTAATTAAATTATGAGAATCATAAATTATTTTTCGAATTTAAAATTCTGAAAATATATATTTAATTGATTTTTTTTAATATAGCTGATTTTATACAAATTTATTTTTCAAAATTATTAAAATTCCCTAAACTTAGTAATATGCACAGAATTTTCAAAGAAGTGATTCATCTTTTTTAATTTAAAGTTTTGAAAACTCACTTTAACTTACTCACTTCCATTGTTGTAAAGATGCAACAGCAAAGTTTTCCTTCTGTTTCTAGCATTCTTTCTCAGATTGGATCATCGTTCACTAAGCGAAAGGCTGTGTCCCACCAGCCATTCAAAGAATTGTTGGGAAGAAGAAATAATACTGTTCACTAAAGAGTTGTGTTTTTGGAAAGATTGAAGTGTACAGGTTAATACTGAGATGGGTGGGGAATTAAGAGCTAGATAGCATCCCCTCTTATACGCTCCAAATTTAACAATCTAGAGTGAAAACAAGTTTTCCAACACCCTGAGTTGGAAGTCAGGAAATGCTGCTGATCCATGTATATAAATATTTGCATCAACTATATATATATTTATTTAGATATGTAAGAGGTCCCAAAAATACTGACCTTTTGACTCTCAGAAACATGGGCTAGCTTTTATGCCTTAAATATTGATCATAGACATACACAATAAATTACAATGTTTCATAGAAAAAGTTACTCTCTTGTATGGTATTAACCCATTCACTGACACAATCCCCATTTGGAGATTTTGGAACTTGACATGGCACTCAGTGCCAAAAATATATTTGTTACACCTGACAGTTTGGTTTTATTCTATATATATCAGTCAATATTCTATATAGCAGAAAGTGTGTATTGTGTGATTTAGTTCTATACAACAAGCAAACAAATTTAAAATTATTATGTAAGTTGAAGGGGGAAAAAAATGGCAAATATTGAGTTAAAGTGGAATGCTATCTGGTATAATTGAAAATTTTTAGAAAATTAGATATAAGTAAATGTAAAACTTTAATTTTTATATCCCCCTCACAAAAAAGTTCTCTAATAAAACATATACCATGTACTAATTAGGATATGTACAAATTTTCATCCCTTCATGATAAATATACTCAAACACATGTTTAACTAATTTGGTAAAGGCCAATACCAATAATAGCAAAAGTATGATGTATTTATGCAATCAATGTTTTCTTTCATAATTTGTTAACAGCTCCTAAAATGTTATCTTCTGGTATGATTTTTCTTTAAGAGACATTGAAAAGTGATTTAAGTCAACATATATTTATTTTCATTTTTATGAGCCTTTTCATGATAAATGGCTGAAATTTTGTGCATCACCTAATTAATGTATGAAACAATTTTACTAACTAGTAATTTTTTTGCTACTGGGGTTATATAAAAACATCATCTTATCAGAATCATATTTATCTGGATTCAAGACACTTCAGCGTTAAACAATTTCATCCCTGGCAGATGACTGCATATTTCATTATTTACATTGGAGAACGTGTGCGGATTTCGGAAGTTTGCTGATTTTAGGTCGACGGATTTTTGGCGCTGTATAAACCCTGTATTGTATGTTTGTCTAACAAATACAGTTGAGTTGGGATTTTTTAATATAAATACATTTTAATTGTAATTAATCAAATTATGATTAAATGACTAAGTTATTCCAATTCTGTTTATTTCTTAGTTTCTGTAAAAGGTTATTTCAAAGTACAGTAGAGAGCCAGAAATCCGCACAGCTTGGGACCATGGCTTGTGCAGATTTTAGGATTTTGTGGACTTCGGGCCATAAAACATAAATTATTACATTTCTGAATTAAAGAAGTAGAATACAATTACAATGAAATAAATACATAGTCAAAAGTATTTCATTTACATTTTCACATTAAATACAAAAGCATTGGAGAAAAAAGAAAAAATTACATGAAGACACTAGCAAAGCAAATGGTTTCAAAATTTCCTTTTTCTAATTTTGAAAGCCTGTTCTAAGGTGATTCTTTTTAAAATATTATTTTTTTCTACTTTCAGTTTCTTTCTTTTTTTTCTTTATTTAATTTACAAATTGTATGGTATCATTAGTTCTTGATTTGCTACAGAACTTTGCTGTTCGAAAAATTTAAGGTATTCTTCTTTAAACAAATGGATTTTATTATTATTATTACCCAAGTTTTAATCATCATTATTAGAATCATATTTATCTGTATTCAAGACACTTTAGCATTAAACAATTTCATCCCTGGCAGATGACTGCAAATTTCATTATTTACATTGGAAAACATGTGCGGATTTCGGAAGTTTGCTGATTTTAGGTCGGTGGATTTTTGGCTCTTGACTGTAGTATAGTGAAACTGTGGATAGCTTGTGATGATTGAAAATTTTATCTGAAATAATAGAATAAAGTTGGTGTATAATGATAGTATTATATGAGAATTCAATACTCAATGTTCTGCGTAACAGTAACATAATATAAGTATTTTGATATACAAATATGTCTAAGTCACACCTTGTCACTAAAGAGATTTCTTTTTGTTGCAGTCACATCTTCCAATAAAGAAAAGGGCCCTGAAGCTAATAAAACAATATGATCAGGTACTTTTTCATACTTTACAAGTTACTAATCATAGTTAACTAATAGTTAACTTTCATGTTAATAAAAGCTGTATTAAATAAAAGTTTAAACAACATTGTTTTATGTAAATTTTGTATGCGAATGCATGAACTTCCATAGAAAATAATCAAAAGCTTCAGTTAAGTTAAATTACAATATTTGGTAGTGAACATTCTCAAAATATTGAAATAGAAAAAGTATATGCTACAGTGAACTGTCACTTGTACACTGGCCCAAGAGACTGACAGAAAAAAACGCTTAAGTGAGAGAGACACATCAGTGAAAAAGTCCATTGAAATTCTAAAACACAGCATAAATTGCAATGGGAGCACAAGTAAGAAAGTTTCTGAAGATTATACGTGGATATAATGATTTGTTAATTATTGTAGCTGTACAAAGAAAACAAAAAGTGTAACATACTTTGTTTCCTTTCAAAATAATCCATGATAGATATTTTTTCTGATAAATTTGAAAAACAGTTTTTTCAAGTTCATGCAAATCAGTAAAGGGATTTTCAGTAGCAGAATTAAATTGCAAATAGTCTTGAATAGTGTCCAAAGCTTTTATTTCATATGATACTTTCGTATGATTTTGAGGAATTTTTGCATCAGCTATTTCATTAGCGATACCTTCAATATCTCTTAATTCTGTTGTTACTTAACTATCATCAATATCAGCAAAATCATTAAAACAATCAATTCCATTAGATACAATTTGCTGTTCATCATCAGTGAGACCTGTCACAATCTCCTTCATTTTTGTTGATTTGGTTACAACATTCATATTCATTAGGAAATAAAAATGCAACTTTTTAAAAACTCCTTATGGATTAATGACTGATACTTCTCCATGCAGCACATACCATATTCATAGCATCAAGAATTGAAACTTTCTCATTGACTGAATTGCCTGTTTCTAATTCTGCAAGATGTTGACGAATCTATTTTTCTCTTTCTAGTAGTTTGTCATTTATCAGGTTTTTAAAATTTAGCATTGTTTTCCAATGTTCACTTTTTTCTTCTTAGTTCCATTCTCAATCATTACATTTCAGCTTTTTTTTAAACAGTATTAATTTAATTATCATTAATACTGGACTGCCAACTGCTCTTTAATTCAGGAAGTTACTCCACAAAAAAAAAATTATTTTGAATTTTTCTAGCCTCTGTTCTCTAAATAACTATTGTTATGTATTAATATTAAAAAAAGGGAAATCGTGCAAAATTATTGATCGCAATAACTAAAATTTTTCTGATGTCTAGAAACATTAAATCTGTTAATTATATACAAAGTGTATTCAATTTTTATAAATGTTTGATTACTTGTAAAATATAATTATAGACCTATGTTTAGTTTAAATCATAATGCTAGTTTATGTCAGTAGTTATAGCTTTTTAGCGATTTGTACTTGCATTATTAAACTGCTCTAGAATTTTGCAAAATGCTCCTCAAAATCACTAGAAATACTCCTCAAATTGTTCCTCTGGAGTTGACAGCCCCTGTTAATATTGCAGCATTCGTGTGCTCCTTAAAAACTCCTTAAAATTCATTTTACAAATTTTAGGGTACTTAAAACTCCTTAATATTATGTGGGACTTACCACCTTAATTCTGCATTCACAATAACAGCCACAATTAACAAGATGTGGTAAATTATCAAAAAAGGCAGAGAAAATTTTAATCTGAGCTTATGCAGTCAAGCAGTTTTAGGCAAACTGCCAGAGAAAAACTGCAGTAATAATGAATAATGCTACAATTAAAGATATGCTTTGTAAACTTAATAAATGCCCTTTTGCAAATTCATGCTTCCATTTCTTATAGAACTTAAAAAGTGATTAAAGAACAATTTGTTTCTTTAACAAATTTATAGTTTGTTACTACAGAAAACTATGTAATAACAAAATAAAAGTATGAAAAATCTATATTTTTCCACATTCAGTTTGGATTAAACTTTTTGTTAAAGCATATTTGTAATGCACAATCATAGTTATGTATAAATTTTGCCAGTTAATGTAATTTTCTTTTTGTGCAAACTTTACTGAATTTTGGCTTTTGTAGCAAGCTATTTAAGATAATGCTTATTACAAATAATTTCATTGGTAGTCCAGAAAAAAAGTAGTCTCCTTAAAAAAAAAAAAATTAAAAAAAGTGTTCCTTAAATATTCCTTAAAGACTCTTTAAATTTTTTGAAAAATGAGTATAAACCCTGTATTGTATGTTTGTCTAACAAATACAGTTGAGTTGGGATTTTTTAATATAAATACATTTTAATTGTAATTAATCAAATTATGATTAAATGACTAAGTTATTCCAATTCTGTTTATTTCTTAGTTTCTGTAAAAGGTTATTTCAAAGTACAGTAGAGAGCCAGAAATCCGCACAGCTTGGGACCATGGCTTGTGCAGATTTTAGGATTTTGTGGACTTCGGGCCATAAAACATAAATTATTACATTTCTGAATTAAAGAAGTAGAATACAATTACAATGAAATAAATACATAGTCAAAAGTATTTCATTTACATTTTCACATTAAATACAAAAGCATTGGAGAAAAAAGAAAAAATTACATGAAGACACTAGCAAAGCAAATGGTTTCAAAATTTCCTTTTTCTAATTTTGAAAGCCTGTTCTAAGGTGATTCTTTTTAAAATATTATTTTTTTCTACTTTCAGTTTCTTTCTTTTTTTTCTTTATTTAATTTACAAATTGTATGGTATCATTAGTTCTTGATTTGTTACAGAACTTTGCTGTTCGAAAAATTTAAGGTATTCTTCTTTAAACAAATGGATTTTATTATTATTATTACCCAAGTTTTAATCATCATTATTAGAATCATATTTATCTGTATTCAAGACACTTTAGCATTAAACAATTTCATCCCTGGCAGATGACTGCAAATTTCATTATTTACATTGGAAAACATGTGCGGATTTCGGAAGTTTGCTGATTTTAGGTCGGTGGATTTTTGGCTCTTGACTGTAGTATAGTGAAACTGTGGATAGCTTGTGATGATTGAAAATTTTATCTGAAATAATAGAATAAAGTTGGTGTATAATGATAGTATTATATGAGAATTCAATACTCAATGTTCTGCGTAACAGTAACATAATATAAGTATTTTGATATACAAATATGTCTAAGTCACACCTTGTCACTAAAGAGATTTCTTTTTGTTGCAGTCACATCTTCCAATAAAAAAAAGGGCCCTGAAGCTAATAAAACAAGTTGATCAGGTACTTTTTCATACTTTACAAGTTACTAATCATAGTTAACTAATAGTTAACTTTCATGTTAATAAAAGCTGTATTAAATAAAAGTTTAAACAACATTGTTTTATGTAAATTTTGTATGCGAATGCATGAACTTCCATAGAAAATAATCAAAAGCTTCAGTTAAGTTAAATTACAATATTTGGTAGTGAACATTCTCAAAATATTAGACCGACAGAAAAAAAGCATTAAGTGAGAGAGACACATCAGTGAAAAAGTCCATTGAAATTCTAAAACACAGCATAAATTGCAATGGGAGCACAAATAAGAAAGTTTCTGAAGATTATATGTAAATATAATGATTTGTTAATTATTGTAGCTGTACAAAGAAAACGAAAAGTGTAACATACTTTGTTTCCTTTCAAAATAATCCATGATAGATATTTTTTCTGATAAATTTGAAAAACAGTTTTTTCAAGTTCATGCAAATGACTAAAGGGATTTTCAGTAGCAGAATTAAATTGCAAATAGTCTTGAATAGTGTCCAAAGCTTTTATTTCATATGATACTTTAGTATGATTTTGAGGAATTTTTGCATCAGCTATTTCATTAGCGATACCTTCAATATCTCTTAATTCTGTTGTTACTTAACTATCATCAATATCAGCAAAATCATTAAAACAATCAATTCCATTAGATACAATTTGCTGTTCATCATCAGTGAGACCTGTCACAATCTCCTTCATTTTTGTTGATTTGGTTACAACATTCATATTCATTAGGAAATAAAAATGCAACTTTTTAAAAACTCCTTATGGATTAATGACTGATACTTCTCCATGCAGCACATACCATATTCATAGCATCAAGAATTGAAACTTTCTCATTGACTGAATTGCCTGTTTCTAATTCTGCAAGATGTTGACGAATCTATTTTTCTCTTTCTAGTAGTTTGTCATTTATCAGGTTTTTAAAATTTAGCATTGTTTTCCAATGTTCACTTTTTTCTTCTTAGTTCCATTCTCAATCATTACATTTCAGCTTTTTTTAAAACAGTATTAATTTAATTATCATTAATACTGGACTGCCAACTGCTCTTTAATTCAGGAAGTTACTCCACAAAAAATTGTTTTGAATTTTTCCAGCCTCTGTTCTCTAAATAACTATTTTTATGTATTAATATTAAAAAAAGGGAAATCGCACAAATCGGGAAATCGTCTTGACTTTATCTTTTATAGCATGTGGTATAACACAAGGAGCAACAATTTTCAGTAGTGCATGATCAGATAATTTTATATCATAAGTATAAGGTAATTTGCCCAAATTTCCTCAAAAACATCTTTGTACTGCTTGAAAATATTAGTTGAATCCACAAAATCAACTTGCCCTTTATTATCACGTTTTTATCACCCTTTATTATCAACAAAGCATTTGAATGTTAAACAACTATAAAAAACTGTAAAAGTTCACCCCCCCCAAATTTGCTATTCAATTCACACTTTCCGACTACCTTTAAAGGATGACCCACGTACGATCTTAAGATCTTTTCTGTTTTAGACAATATGGCATTACCTTTAACAACATTATACTTATCAAGTGGTGAACTATTAGCCTGTGCACCTGAATCTATTTTAAATAATATATTTTTATTGTTAACTCGAATCCATTCCCTCCATTCTGTCTTAATATCTAGAACCACAGAATCAAAATTTAGTAACTGTGGAGCAGCATCCTCAACATTTTCATTGTCAACTTCATTTATGGCTCTATTTTTACAAGCACTCGAAAAATGATTTAATTTTTCACATTTGAAACATTTTTTACCAAATGCCAGGCATTTACCATATATGTGCTGAGATTGACATCTACCACAAACTTTTTTCAAGGGTTTGTCCCCGTAATATTTAGTTTACCCTTTATATTCTGCTTGTCTCCCTTTATCCCAGACTGAAAAAAAAAACCCTGCTTCTTGGAACTTGATATTTCATCAATATTGGTGTTATTATTTTCATTCATTAATTTAATTTCTTTATCACTGCTCTCTTTTGCCTTATAGTAATCCACTGCTTGATCCAAACTCAAATCAGCTTCAATCAAAAACTTTTCATTTATACTTGAATCCTTAACACCTATTATAAGTAAATCACATATTAAAGATGACTCTTGTGTGCGAAAATCACAATCTTTTGCCAAAACTTTTAAATTAGTAACAAATTCATTAACAGTTTCTGTTTCTTTTTGAATACAATTAAAAAATCGATACCTCGCAAAAACCGTATTCTTCTTTGGTGCAAAATGTTCAGTAACTTTTGTATTACTACGGAGTAATTCGACCTCTTTTCATTTGTTAATTCAAAACTGTTGTATATATCCTAACATTGAGGATCCATTGAATTCAATAGCAGTGCAATCTTAACACTATCTGGTTTAGCTATCTTCTCAGACGCTACCAAGTATATCTCAAGAGACTGTTTAAAATTATTCCAATTAGCAGCTAGATTTCCAGTCATTTAAAAAGTAAACGGCAGTTTTGCAGAAGCCTCCATAGCTATTTACATACAGTGGAACCTGCTAAAATGACCACCTTGGTAAAGAGACCACCTGTCTAAAGTGAACACTTTTATGAAATTTCATTGTAACTCATAAAAAATGTATGGGGAAGATATCCTGTAAAGTGACCACCTGCAAAAACTGTATAGTGACCAGATAATCTGCCAAATTTAAGTTTTTTAACCTGTCAAATGTGACCACTTTCCACTATAAACTGCCTTTTAAATATAAAACACATTCAGATAATATAGAATGCTATATCCCTTTTCAGTTGTTTAACACAAGATTTGATTTCAACACTGAGCTCTCTTCTGTAACACTTGTACTCAATAGATGAATAAATAAAAATAAAAAAATTAGATAAATAAATTAAAAAGGAAAACTTGTTTTAGTCTAGATTATTCTTTTATATTTCTGTTGAGGCTAAAATTGATTCAGCGTGGTTTCCGGTAAAAGGTGTGTGGGATGCAGTTAATCACATATTTACAATTACTTTTGATGTTTCATACATATATGAATCAGAAGACGTATCATACGTATACATATATGAAGTCAGAAGACTCATAAATGAATCACACATTTATGAGTACTTCTGATTCCCCTTTACCTATTCTAAATGTAATACTCTTGCCATTTTAAATCTCCCATCTGTCAATAATGCTATTTGACTGTTTCTTAATTTACTTTGGTTTTAGACTTTTATGATAAGAGTGTGCATTAGACTTTTATGTAATGCATTTTGTTGGTGTCTGTAGTCTGAGAATATATTTTTCTTCCTTTCCCACAGGATTATAATAATTTTGTCTAGGCTACAAAAACTATATTCTGATCACCCCTGTGGTGAGTCACATTTAAATTTTGTCAAACATGTATAAAGCTTAACATTTCTTTTCATTTTTTCAACCTGGTGATTTATTTGGCGACCGGCCCTTTTAGAACTTTGCTGTTATAGCACAGTGTGTTATCTAAACAATGTGTTCTAATGTACACTAGCGAAAATTGTATCATGAACTATATTCTATATTTGTGCAAACATGAAAACAACCCAAACATTCAAACTGTATTTAGTAATATGTCAAGCTACAAAATGGAAATTTATATTTTTTATTCATATTTATTATTTTTTATTATTCATTGTGACCAAGAAGTATTAAAATGCATATTGAAACGTAAGTATAAGGAAGTCGCACACAATTTGTATGCAATGTGCATTTTAATGTTTCGGTATTTTACACCCTACATTCCTCTTTTTTGTTCAAGGATATTTATTGATTTTGAGATCTTGTTATAAATAAACTGTAGAGTGTTTGTGCAAGTGTTATTTGAACTTTAATCATAAACAAGTTTATTAAAGTGCTACCTTTGTAAGGTGACCACCAGTATAAGGTGACCAGTTTTGTCGTTCCCGAGGGTGGTCACATTAGGCAGGTTCCACTGTATATTGAAAACAAACTGCTTACCACCTATGATTCAACAAATTTCCTTCACAACGCCTCTGTACTCACTGCAGTAAGGCTGTTTACTATCCCTCCGCCACCACCATGCACCATGAGCGCCATCAGTTCTGATGATGACAGCGGACTAGGCTGTCGAAAGCGCTCATGGTGCGTGTTTTAATTATTTTACGGAGATTTTAGGCTTTTAATGTTTTTAACTAATTCATTAAAATAATTTGATACATCCACTAACTATATACAGTAATGCCAATACATTGCAGTAAGCACCGCTCCAGCTCCAAGATTCAGGTATTTATATTATCCACAAAGTCACAGTTACAAACTGAGTTCTAAATCAATTACGATTACAATACAGCCACGGCCACAATTACATTCAAATCATGTCACAGGAATGAATATTTATTTCTTAGTTTGAATGAATATTTATACGACATTTATTTCTTAGCTACAAAAGCATGTAAAAATGCTACTATTTTGGCAATTAAAATTAAGAAAATGGCTGCTTAACTGGTAACTTTTTTATGTCAGTGAGGCTACTAATGGCACTATTTTTGCCTCCTGACATTGGTAGACACCCTGTTATTTGTGCATTAAAAAAGAACATTCCGTCCAAATTAATTACAAATTTAATCTCAATTATCAAAAGAAAAATTATTTAATTTGAAAAGAAATTACTTAATTACATATGAAGAGGTTAAATCAATTGAATTTATTCTTATAAATGAAATATAACAAGCACAGTGATATAAAGTAATTTAAATTTTACAATGGAATATTGCAAAGTGAAGGCGGTGTTTAAACTGGGAAAAAAACAAAAAAACAATGTCTGTCAGCCCTTTACCTAAGCAAAACAAAGCGAAAGAAGATGCCATTAACTCAAAAATACAAAATACTCTGATCAGGATTGAAAATACTTTTATTCAAGGCTTAGAAATGTACTCATCATGCTTCAACAAAATGATCTTAATTTCTATTTAATGAGCATCCTTATATAAGCTTTTCTTTTTATTTGTAATGTTCACATTCATGGAAAAAACTCAAAAATACAAAATACTCTGATCAGGATTGGAAATACTTTTATTCAAGGCTTAGAAATGTACTCATCATGCTTCAACAAAATGATCTAAATTCCTATTTAATGAGTATCATTATATAAGCTTTTCTTTTTATTTGTAATTTTCACATTCATGGAAAAAATCTATTATAGGAAGTGCGACTAGTTGATTTTGAATCAAGTGACGTTCAGCTAAAAGAACTTTCTTGTGATATTACAGAAAATTTTGATATATTTTCCCACCCCAAAGAAGAATGGTCACATTTTCTGCCAGCGGAAGTTGTTAATGTAAGTATTTCAAAATCCAAACAAAGTTTTCATAATAACAAGGTTATTTAACTTTGTTATTTATACTTTTATTGACTTTTTCTTCCTTTTTTTTATCAAAGGCTTTTGAAAAAGGGACTATTCCATTAATTTTTAAGAAACTTTACACTTTCCTTTTACACCTTTGATTGAATGTTAGTGACTTCTTTCTTTTTAACTGTATAAAAACAAAATACCACTAAATTTGAGCTTAAATTCTTATAACATAAAATGACAGCTTTATTAAGAAATATAATACAGTAAAAATCTCAGTATAGCAAATTTCAGAGATCCGAAGATCAAATTTGTAATTCTGAAAACTTTATTAAAGAGAAATTTTGTAGCTAAATTTGTGCTATGTATTATTCTTTTAATAGATATATTTTGTTAGTTAATCTGAAATATTCATAAGAGTGAAATTCTTTATTACATTTAAATGATATTGTTACACATTTCTGGGTTGTTCTGCCCTTTAAAGGTTAAATATAGTCTAATTCACATATTCTACTTTTCAAAAAATCAGAACCTTATTATCGCATGGGCAAATCGGGACTTTGCCCAGGGCCCCCACCTCGAAAGGGCCCCCAATATCAAATTTTGTTCTGAAATATTCTTTTTTATATTAAAATTTCTTAGATGGGGGCCCCCAAATTCATTAATGCCCGGGGCCCCAGTTGGTTAATCAGGCTCTGCAAAAAATTAATTCTTTCATTTTGTTGCATCAAAATCGGTTAAGTAGAATGCAAGGTAAGGAGTTTGGTGTGCCCCCATTGATTAACATAGGTTTTTCTCAAGAAATATTTGTGCTAGAGCTTAGCTGACTTCACTCTTGGAGACTTATTTCTTTCAAAATGTGTGTGCAATCCCTGAAATGAGATCATTTAACAAAAGTGGTTTAAGTCAGCATGCATTTATTTTCATATCTCTGACTCTTTTCAAAATGAATGCTGAAGTTTCGTTTCCTATTAGTGTATGGGACATATTTTATTAATTGGGAATTTTTCTGTACAGGGACCATATATAAAAATTTTAAATTGTGTAATTATTGAAATTTAATCATCTGAAAAAATTTTAATAAGTTAAAATTCTGCACTTTTAATTATGTGCTTTTTTTATTTGCTGTATCTACAGAGATGCCAACTACTACGGATTTTCTGTAGTTTCTACGGAATTTTTTTAGTAAATTTGATTTATTACAGACTACAGAAGAAGCTTATATTTTTACAGAAATGTAAATATAAATTGATTTACTCTATAGCATTTTTAAGCTATATTCTTTTAATGATAAAAGCACCAAGCGTTATTGCACAACACCCAAAGCCTACAATAAACAATTATCGAATGCCATTGGCACCAAATTAGGTATGGATGATAGTGGCTCTACACATCAGAAGTTTTAAGTGATATGCATTTTAAGTCATCAGAAACAGTCTGAATGGTGGCAGAATTGTTAGTTTCATCTAGAATCACATTTTCTTTTTAGTTGTGCTCTTTTAATGTATTTTCACCAGGAAATTCTTCATCTTTTAATTCATCCCCATCATATTCAGTTGATTTAGTACATATTTGAGCATCCTTAATCTCATTATTTTCTGTTGGTATAAAAACATCTTTACCATAATCTGTCATGACTTGAATTTGATTTACTTATCTTCCAAGTGTGATTCATTCTGAGTATGATCCAAATAAAGACTTAAATCAGTAATGAAAGGATCGGTACTTTCACATTCTTTTTCATTAGACTCAGGTTTGAGTTCTGAATCAACACAAAGAATCTCACCACTTTCATTTTCCTTTAATTTCTCTGATGGACTGTCTTTCAAACTATTTTCAGTGCAGTCATTAACATATATACTCATATATATGATCAATGTTTTTATAATTCATTGATTGGATATTACTTGTCTTATAGTGTCACTCTAAATCTGACAAAAGAACTGAAAAATATTTTGATTATTTTAGACACTAAACACTGTGGTTGATGGAACTTCAACAGCAAATACAAAAATTATTGTGTGTCTTTATTACTGTATGTATTAAAATATATTTAGTAAATACTTTTAGTTGTAAAGTATCATAAATTTTGATCTTGTAATATTTGTGGTGGTATTGTTAGTTTATTTTTATTTTTCAGAAATGTTAAATGCAGTTGTGCATAGCAACACCGATAAGTTGCGCTTGCAATTTTTAGTGTTCTTATTTCATGACCAAAATTAAAATTCAATATAAAATTATGTAAATCCATTCAAGTTAGCAGGTTATGATTTTTGAGAAATGTATCAAAGAATACATTACAGTTTAAAAACATTTGCCATTATAAACCTAATTTTAAAAAGTTCTGGCCAGAAAGTGCATTTTTAGTCATATATCGTGACCATAGTTATTGCCAGCCTGCTCTCTGTTCTGTCTGCTGTCATCGCCGATGCCCTGTTCCTTCCCCAGGATCATGTAGCCTCTATATACACATCAGCTACGTCATTAAACTGTCTCAGGGTTAGATATAATTGTTTCACAGTAAAATCTATAATTTTTGTTTTGATAATTATCAATTTTCTCAATATTTAGATCTATTGTTATGTTTTCTTTTTGAGTAATGAGATAGGGCAGTATTTAGTTTTCCATATTTTTGATCATTAATGTGTTTCTTTATTCGCTCTTTCATTTTCCTTTTAGTTATGCCTATGTAGCATTGTGTTGTTAAATTTTAATTTATAGATGAGAGCAGTTTCTTCTTTATCAATTAAGTCTTTTTCGGTATGAATTCTTTTAAATATGATCATATTTGGCTTGGTAGGTATTTTAATTCCCTTATTAGATATAGTCTACTGAGCTATTGATTTTTAATGTGAAGATGCTGGTTATCCAGATAATCTTGTTCCAAAACTTTTTAAAAATCGACTTAAGAAAATTGAAAAAACTGACAATAGACAACCGAAAAAAAAGTAAATAACACCACTGCCATCCCCTACTGCAGAAGATTCGGCATAAAAATAGCTCAGTCTGCTAGGAAGAAGGGAGTTAAAATATCTGTCAGGCCAAATATGAATATATCTAAATGAATTCATACCAACAAAGACTTAATTGATAAACAACCAGCATCTATAAAGTTAACTTAAAATTTAACAGCAGAAATAAAACTAAATGCTACATAGGTGTAACTGAAAGAAAAACACTGGCACACACAAAAAAAAGATGTTTGTACATCGGATGCCACCTATCTACCGGCATGTATTTCGACCCGCTGAATTTCAAGTCAGTTAAAGCCGTGCACCCTCAAGTATCGAGTAAATTGAAAAAATAGCATAAATTGGATAAATGGTAATTAAAAAAATTTATGAATCTAAACCAAGCATAATTCTTATTATTTCGATTCGCTGAATACATATTTAAAGTGTAATTAGATTATAAACCGTTTTAAATCTCAAAAAATTGAAAAAGAAACTTTGAAAAATGTTAAAAATAGCAAAAAATCGTCTTGTATTAATGGAAAAAATTTTGTTGACTCAAATCAAAGAGGATTTTTATGTAATTTGATTTGCTTAATCTTAATCTAAAAAAATTTGGCTTAGACTCCCTCAAACTGTCAAAAAATTGCAAAAAACCGATAAAATAGCAAAAGTTACAGTTAAAAAAATTGAAAAAAATCTATAAAACATGATTAAATACGTTTCTTGTATTTTTTAATGCGTAAAATATAAGTACAAAATCTGAAAATGCAAAAAATTGTAATATCTCTAAAACAGTTTAAAATCTGAGAAAATAGCTCTCCTTATTCTGTTTATACATCATTTTTAGATATTTTACACATAAAAAAATACAAGAAATGTATTTAATCATGTTTTATATATTTTTTTCAATTTTTTAAATTGTAACTTTTGCTATTTTATCGGGTTTTTGCAATTTTTTGGGAGTTTGGGGGATTCTAAGCCAAATATATTTTAGATTCGGATTAAGCAAATCAAATTACATAAATCCTCTTTGATTTGGGTCAAAAAAATTTTTTTTATTAATACAATGATGATTTTTTGCTATTTTTAGCATTTTTCAAGGGTGCTTTTTTCAATTTTTTGAGATTTAGAACGGTTTATAATCTAAATACACTTTAAATTTGTATTCAGCGGATCGAAATGCATAAGAATTATGCTTGGTTTAGATTCATAAATTTCTTAATTACCATTTATCCAATTTGTGCTATTTTTTCAATTTACTCGATACTCGAGGGTGCATGGCTTAAACTGACTTGAAATTCGGATTCAGCGGGTCGAAATACATGCCGGTAGATAGGTGGCGTCCGATGTACAAACAACTTTTTTTTGTGTGCCAGTGTTTTTCTTTCAGTTACACCTATGTAGCATTTAGTTTTATTTCTGCTGTTAAATTTTAAGTTAACTTTATAGATGCTGGTTGTTTATCAATTAAGTCTTTGTCGGTACAAACAACTTTTTTTATTTTGTGTGCCAGTGAAATTAAAGAGCGAAAAAAAAATACATTACCAGTTTAATGTATGAAAAACTAAACACTGCCCTGTATCATTCCTGTTAAAAAGAAAACAATAGATCTATTTATTTATATCCAGTGCCCTGTATTTGGCACTCAAGCCATTCAGCCTTCTGATCTCCCAATACTTTTTAACAACAGAATTAAAACCATACAATGCAAAGCATTTGTCTAAATGTTCCCAGTTCATAGGTTGTCCAGTGTTACATAAAAAAACATTTCAGAAAGCCACTGAGTCTGATCTTGTATAAATGAGCCTTGAGACCGTCATGTCCTGTTACAAGGTAAAATATTGCAACAGCAGAAGCTCGAGGAGAACTCAGGATAGTGGAAGCTAGAAACTCCTAGGCCCTTTCTTAAGCATAGGTAGTCAACAGAAGTTTGTGTCTTTTGTTGAATTCAAGTTTTATAACTCATTTTGCAGAGTGGAAGGTCATCCGCACCCTTGTAATTTGAAGAATGGTGGTATCTTTTTTTATCCAAGCAGTCTGCTCTCTCTTTGCCTTCCAACCCACAGTGAGAAGGAACCGACTGCAATACAAGTGATCCAGATCGAGAATTTAAAAGTGATCGGGGGTTAAAAATCCATCTGGATTCACACACTTTTGCTAGAGATCAGTGGCGTAGCGTAAGTCATGGGCAAGTGTACGCTGGATTAATTTAATCATTATAAAACAACTTGTCACATTATCAAAATATTTTATATAAAATAAACAAATTATATGTTTCATTAAAAAGGAATTCAATTGCATGTTAAAGATAAGTGTTATATATAGTCGTGTGTGTATATATATATATGTGTGTGTGTGTGTAAATAATGGTAAGATCATGAAGTACATCTAAATGGGGGACTTTTAAGGACTATCTGACCTGACTGCTATTCATCGCTCACCGAAATTATCTTTGAGTGTATTTGTACATTTTAATTTATTTATTAACACTAGACAATTTTTTTCATATTATAACATGTTATAACACAAAGCAAAATGTTTTTTGCTTTCTGCTGCATCCAGTTGTCCATGTAAGTTTTCCTGTAGTGCACTTTTAAGCAATGGATTATACTTAAATCCAAAGGCTGTAACTTACTCATACAGTTTGCGGCGGGAAAAACACCACTTTTATATGATCAAAATTTGACAGATCTTGTGGATGAGCAGGGCATTGATCCATAAATAGAGAACTTTTCTTTTCTCTTTTTCCATTTTCTTTTCAAATTTATGAAGAATGTCTAAAAAACTATTTGATGTCATCCATGCTCCGTAATTTAAAGTACTCACATGGAAGCCACTTTATTTCTTTAAAACAGCAACGTTTTTAGGATTTCCCACTGATTAAAGCAATATGTTTTTTGGATTCATCTGCATTACAGCATAACAAAACTGTTAATCTTTCTTTACTGCTTTTTCTACTGCGACAGGGTTTTCCCTTAAATGCCAAAGTTTTCTTAGGTGTCATCTTGAAAAACAAGCCAGTCTCTGATGAGACTGGACAATTAAAAATCTGCTTAGGTTTGTATCCTTTCAATAAAGATGGCAAGTCCTTTCCATTGGTCTACAGTCTTTTGTCAATACTAGCACTTTCTCCAGATAGATTACAAAACTCTAAGCCATGTTGGATCTTGAAATTCTCCACCCTTCCATGTGATGCAGCAAAGTTTTCAACTTTCAAAGTCTCTGAGAGATGAGCAACTTTCTGTTTTAGTTCAATGTTGAAAGGAGTGTCAGAGGCATGGCTTAAACCATTGTAACAAAACAAAATCTAACTCTTGAAACTTTCCTTCTTGAATTCGGCTTCTCTTTGAAGATTGAATTCCGCATTTTTGTTGAGCAGCTGGAATTGCTTCCTTTTTTTTTTAAATCCCTTTTAAGGTTGACACAGATATTAGAAAGAGATCAACTAAAGCTTTTTTAGTAGTGGAAGAACTTTCTTTGAATTTTTTAATAACATTCACTTTGAAAGAGTCATAATTTCTTTCGTTTTGCTATTTCATTGAGAGACAAGTCTTAAATGCTTCACAAGCTAAAGTTCGCTAACTGAACACCTAAATTTTCAAAACGTAAGGAAAGAAAAGTAAAAATCTTAGGCATTACTCTTGCTCCGTGATTGGTTGCTTGATTTCTATTATCACAAAACAACCCCTCCTTTTTATTTGCTGAGATAAGGGAAGATGTTTTACTCCTTTCTCATATAAGCAGCATAAGAAATGAGGGTTAGGATTGCATGACTAACCTCTGGTCACAGTGTTATATGTCATTTGATTCAATATGGAGGATTTTCAGTGTAGGTGGTGAACAGATAAGATAGCCCACTTGAAATTCATGTGTATTCTGAATGTCCCTCGTATAAAAGAGGTGGTATATAAGTTAGGGTTCACTGTTTTCAGAAATCGAAAAACAATGGAAGAATTAAGTCACTTCTTCTGGAATTTTTTTTTTCTTTAATATGGTGTATGGTCACCTCGGAAAGATACAAACCTCACATCTTGATTTCATTGGCTGTACCGAAGTCTCAATCAAGTCTTGTGCATCAATACCACTCTTTCAAAAGTGTATTTTTCAGTTGTTGGAGGATCCAGGGAAGAATTTAGTAATCTGAAAATCAGCACCCTAAGGCATCCCACTCATGCTCAATTGGGTTCAAGTTATGTGAGTTAGGTGGCCTGTAAGTTTGAGTGATATCTTTTGTTTTCAAATATTCTGACAAGACATATGGCCAAAAATTGCCATCTATTTGTAAAATCTCTGTGTCAATAGCACCCCTGAAGAGTCTGACTTGGGGTTCCACTACCTCATCCACATATCTCTGGGCAGTTTACAAAACAGCCTTTAAAGAAGCACAACTTGTTGCAATCATTTGTCATGATTCCTCCCCAAATCCTTTACAGTTTTCTAAGGCTAAGATATTGTGCACTCAGTCTTTGTCCCATCTTGACTTTTTGGAAGGTTTTTCCATTCCCCAGCACTTGGAACATCTTGTGAACTAATATTCTTCCATTCCTTTCGTTCATTCTGCTTGGGAGCTGCTGTTGTAAGGTTCTATTCACTTTCTTCCTCTACTCCCCCCCTTGTCTTCTGCTACCATTTTTCTTTTTTTCTTTCTTTCTCTTTTTTTTTTTTTTCTTCGTAATCTATTATTTTGTTTGTCCTTTTTATTTTGGTTTTGGTTTTTGTGTGTGTATTTCTGTCTTTCCTTTATGTTTTTTTATTAATTAATTTTTTTTTAAATTATAAAATAAGCTGTCTTTATGTTGTATTTATTTTTTTTAATGTGTTTTTATGGGTTTTTTTGTTCTTTTGTTTGTTCTGTTTTTCTTTTTTGTGTGTGTTTGTGTGTTCTTTTTTGCTTTTTATTATTATTGTTATTTTTATTTATTTATGTATTTTTGTTTGTCCTTCTTTTCTTTTCTTTTTATACCATCCCCCTTTTTTTTCCCTTGCTTTAATCTCCATGGTTTTGTTCGCCTTTTCTTTTTTCCATGTGACAACATGCTTGTTTGTTTATCTTTTTCAGTTCCCTCTGTTTTGTGAGACGAAGGTCTTTGACTGATGAAGACCAGAAGAATTTTTGGTCGAAATGATCATATCGTGTTATAAGTAACATTTTATGTGTGTGTTTTTTTTTCACGAAGTTTTTATTTATTTTATCATTAAGCCACATTCTCAGAAACAGGATATTTCACTCATAAGGGAAGGCAAATTGCATGTTCCTTTCTCTTTCCAGATCAAAACTCATCTAGAGATTCAGATTATATCTGAACTCACTAGTAAACAATACTTGGACCCAGTCTTAATTGCCAGTCCCAGGTATTTTTCTAAGTAGTGCGAAGTGCAAAATGTATGACCCGCCTCCCTCCATACGCACATATAGCTGGAGAATTTCTGAGAGAGGTTAAACAAGGATTTCAACAACGTATGGACACTCAAATGTATAAAGGGTTCCCAAAATGTGGTGACGGGCTTTAATTCTTTATCTATTAGAGATAAGTGGGCACTGTAAATTGAAAAATGTTCAAGATAAGGTCGTAAATAAGACTCCTATAAGAAAAAATTCTTCTTATTAATTTTCAAGAATTGCACTTTTTAAATTTGTTTACAACACCCGTACAAAATAATTCCCAGTTAGTAAAATGTGCCCTATACACTGATGAGGTGATGTATAAAATTTGAGAATTATATTATAAAAAGTGTCAGAGGGAAGAAGATTAAAAATATGCTGACTTAAATGGCTATACAATGGCTCTCAAAGGGGAAAAAATCACATTGAATAATCCCATTTCAGGGGTCGCACAGAAATTATGAAAGATTTTTTTTTCTCTCTCTCTCAAGCAAAGCAATAAGCATTTACATTCAAATTCATGTATAGCCCTTGACCATCTTTTTTTGTAAAGATATCTGACAAATTTTATCATGAAAAATGAACTCATCAGTGTATGGGGCACATTCTACTAATTGGGAATTGTTATGCATGGGGATCATATACAAGTTTAAAAAGTGGAACTTTTTGAAAATTAAAGAGAGGAGTTTTTCATTGCATGATCTTTTTTTCCCACCTTATTTTGAACAATTTTTCAAATTACAGCCCACTTCTATCATTTTGGGACATCCTGTATATTATATCGTAAGCTATTTTGGTGTCACCTAGAGATGGCACCCGGTGCAGTCACACCTTGGGAGGTAAAAAGCCTCCTTCAACTTTGCCAATTATTATACATTTTTGACCTTCACTTAAATGATGTGTTTGACTTTAAGCCATAACTAATGAATACTTATCACTCTCAGAAGCCATTCACTTTAAACAACACTACAGACTGAATTTCCAGCATAGTCTACTGTGCACCGCATTGTCAATCAGCAAATTTATATATATTTCCAATGCTAATGTATTTGTAGAAGTGTAATTTTCTGTTCAGTTGTATTTACATGAGTGCCCATAAGGTGAGTCGAGGTATGGCACTTGCCCCCCGCCCTTCTAGACTTTTAGTGTATTGTCTTAAAAATTGCATTATAAAGCAAAATTGGAACTGAATTTGTTCTCTAGAACTTTTTTACAAGTTTGCTTTGCTTTAAGTTGTGCCCCTTCCCCACGCTTTAAAAAAATTTTATGGACACCCATGTATATTTAATTAACATAACTAATTGTAGCACTGGACATTGATTGCTACATTAATTTAGTGAGCAAATTTTTTCTCACTATCCTTTAAATTTGATGACCAGGATACAAATAATAGGAAAGGTGGGACAGTATACAAATTAAATTGTATACTTTAATATCCTATACGGCTTATAACTTATACAGCCACTTGTATGAAAATTGCCATTTCTAACAGCTACTCTTCATTTGATTAGCTTTTCTAATTGAAAGTATGTTTTGATCATACACAATTTGAAAGCTAATCGCTGTAACATCTATTTTGAATCACCCAAAGTAAATCTATAACATCATCTCTTATCCAATAAGAAATCCACAGCTCAGAATTTAGTTTAGGAGGGGATACATAGTTAAACTTGCTTATTATGAGAATGAAATTTCTCTTACAATATAAGAATAATCTGTATTAAACACTTGAACAGAAGCTTAGTTATACTATCCCTCTTGAATATAGTCCCTTTAAAGGTATTATATAATCAAATTTAACTGTAGATGCATTACCTATGAGTATTTATTTAAAACACAACTTTTTTTTTTTCCATGAAGATTCTTTCATTCTAATTTGAAGGTAACTTTTAAAAGAAAATATTTTTTATTCCTTAATAATTCTCTCAAACTTATACTTTTATTTTTTTTTCTCTATTAGAGAAAAGCTTTAGCCCTTTTCATGGCTGTGCCTATGTTCACACTACTGAAACATCTAAGTTAACTTAACAGTAACTGACCTCTATTGCAAGTTAAAGTCTATTATATTATTTTAAAATATATGATGGTTAGTCAAATGAAAATGAGATAGATCTTATCACTAGCACAATGCAAAAAATAATAAAGCATGTAAGTGTATGTATAGATTTACCCTCTAGTGGAAGTCATGGAGTAATAGTGCAAACATTTATTGTTGTGCTGTTTCTCTGTTAGTCATGCTCAAAGTGAAGTTTAGGTCATGTGTGTGCCTGACATCACAACAGCACTATGGAGGCTGGGAAAGCAGAACAGTGAGGTGTGTATGTGAAGACAATTAGTTCTCAGCAGTATGTGGAAACAGCAAAAATTGATGTTTGTCATCAAATTCAAATGCACGAAATGTTTATGCCATTCTGTTGTACAATAATGCACACTCCAATGTTATCAAGTATGTTTACTAAAATGCAAAAGTTTTATTTGCGATTTCTGCATTTTCAGAACCCTGAATAGACATTCATGGCAATTCATTTACCTCAGATGATGAGGTGCATACCAAAATACAACAGTAATTACTCAGGCAAAAGCAAACTTTTTCTATAAAGACATTGACCATCTTGTCTCACATTCGGATAAATGTATTAACAGTTATGGCAATTACTTTTGACATAATAAACCGTTTACTTACTTTTTCTTCCGTCTTCTTTACATTTGACTGCCACATGTATGAGTTAAGGTACAGAGGCTCACTTGCTCTTTATTCAGGCATCATTCATCATACAGCAAAGTTATGTATACCAAAGTGAAGTGTAGCAAATTGAAATATACATTATCAGCGAACAGTTGGCACATGTAACTCTGCTGTATTGCAAACAACAGCTGAACAAAGGGCAAATGCACCTTTTTCCCCTGTATACCTAAAGTGATACTATTTTATAAAATTATATGTACCCTGGCATAAAATTATATGTACAAGAGGCAAAATGCACTTGTACTTTGTTTTCTTTTACTTCTCTTTTTTCTTTTTGTATTTGAAATAACTTCTTAATAGTGCAATGCATTCTCCTATAACTCTTTTATTTAAATATTTTAAGCGATTTTAGGTTAAATTTAGATTTATGTGTTGTGTTGTGGGATTAAGGCCAATTATCTGCATGAGGGATCTAGGCCAATGAGTGGTGTGCCCTATGCGAGGGTCTTTCTAAGTGGTCCTAACCCATATTTATGCTAAATTTTTGAAGAAACCATGGAAAAGCTTGAACGGTTAGGTCGGCAGATGCGACCTGGTTTTGAACCAAGCACCTTCTGTCTCCCAGTTCAGAGAGCTATGCACTCAGCCACTAGTCGGGAACAAATTGAGATTCATAATTAAACTATTTTTAAACCTTCATATTTTCGTATTACACAAATTGATCATGATGAAAGGTCAGAGAAAAAATTGGGAATTAATTTTTTTTAATTATTTCCTATAAATATACCACCACATACAAGGAGTGAATTTGCATGGAATTCTGCAAGTTTACAAATTTATTCTCCTTTGAATAAAGTGTTCTTTTATTTTACTTCCTAGAAGCTATAAGTGGCTTACACACTCCTTGCATTAAATAATGAACTAGGGCTGAGCCATGATAAAAATGCTAACTTGTCTTTGCAGGTGATGCCACAGCAACTTCCTCCGGAGCTCCTTGAAGACATTATTTCTATGTATTAAATGTAAAGCAATTTTATGTTTTTTTATAGTCAATTGATAATTTCAATAAAATAAATCATTAATGGATGTGGTGTGTGTATGATTTTAGTCAAAATTCTAAGAATGAAAATGATCTATCTATAAGTCCATGTTCTGCATATTTTCTTTCTGCCATTTGAGACAGATATAGATTAAGTGCCTTAACACATTCAGTGAACCCTATTGATTTGGACTAGAGTTCTATGTTAATTATTTATCTATTTATTTTATTTTATTTTATTTTTGTATATTTATATCCAAAAATGTAGAGTAGAACTCTAGTCTAAATTAATACAGGGATCACTAAATGTGTTAAGGCACTTAATTTATCTTCAATGGCAGAAAAATAAGATGTAAACTCAAGTTACCTATGAATAATTGGCCCAAATATATATAAGTAAATACAGGTCATCCAGTGCTAACAGTGCTCAATGGCTATTTCCTAAACCGTTAGTCTGAGACACATAGTTCCAGTTGCAAAAATGCTTTAAATTGTATGATCTATTATATCAAAAACAATCTAAGTCAATAAATCAATTCCTATAAGAATTACAGAATTTAAATTTTGATATGGTCCACTGGTCCTTTTTGATTTAATGTTTGATGAAGTGTATTATTTTCTTGTTTTTTTTTTTTTTTTTTTTTTTTTTTTTTTTTTTTTTTAAGTTATTTGACACCAGTTCATTTAAAAAATTCTATTTTCAGTATAAGCTATATTTTTATGTTTATTTATTGGATACATATAGTTAAACGTTAACCTTTATTGCAATCTACATTCATAAAATAGTTAATGAAATTTCCAATAAATATTACAAGACTCAAAACCATGCACAATAATTTTTCTTAAATTCATTTTGTATACAACCCCAATTTTGCAGCTTGAAAAGTGCTCCAACTTTAAGCAGCTGTAACTCGGGTAAATTTTGGTTGTAGAAGGACAATTTCTTTTAGTTCTTGTGCATGAAATTGTGTTAAGAAATTTTTTTTTTTAAATATAACTGATAGGATCTGGGGAGAGTATAAAAATTAAAATTTTGTAATTTTTATAAGAATTGATTTATTGGCTTCGATTGTTTCTGGTACAATAGATTGCATAATTTAAAGCATTTTTGCAATTGGAACTATTTGCCTCTGACAAACAGTTTAGGAAATAAATATATGTATGTATATATATATATATATATATATACGTGCACACATACAGCATGCCCCAAAAACTCCATCCTAGACTTTTACTTTTTAAATATTGATCATCAACACATGCAGTAAATTATAAAGTTATGTCTAAAAGACATAGAATTTTATGATATCAATTAAAATTTTTAGGAGATTAAGTCTAAATAAATACAAAATTAATTTTTTATATTGCCTTATTTAAATAAAAGTAAAGTAGTGAAATGTGTCTCATACATTAACGAAAGGATAAAAGTTTCATAATTCTTCCCCTTCAAGATGCATTTGAAAATGTTTTAAGTCGGCATATTACTTATTTCATATCTCCAACACGTTTTAGGATAAAATGCTCAAGTTTTGTACATTAATGCATGGGGCACATTTTATGAAAAGGGAATTTTTTCTACAGGTGTCCCCTGCACAAAAAAGTATAAATTAAAAATACGAAATTTTAAAAATTTAAATTTTGTATTTTTTAGTGACATGAACTCTTGCTGTTCTTTCCAGTCAAACAATCAAATCATGCTTTTATATTGATTTAATCTTTGGAAATTTTTCATGGATACCATAAAGTTCTGTACTTTTTTATGTAACTTTGTAATTCATTGTATATGTGTCTAATTACTACCTTAAATATTGTGTGATCAATATTTAAGGTAGGGAAGCCTAAGTCAGCGTGTTTGAAACATGTTGTATACAGGGCCGTCGCGGATGTGTCAGGCGCCTTTGTGCATACACCGATTTAGTGCCCCTACAGGAGGGAAAAAAAAATGTCTTCGAAACTAAACTATCATTCTACTATTCCATGTACTTATTCTGTTGGAAAATATCATAATTAAACCGAGTCTCGGGAGGTAGCACCTCTATAAATATTCAGTTTTTTAAACAAAAATATGATTTTACAGTGCCATATTAGTATTCAGTAGAGAATATACGGCATTGCTCTAGATTGTAGGGTTGCCCGATGGATATCCGGCACTGCCGAAAACTTACCCAGTACATGCGGTATACGCCCTCGTAAAGTAGTGGAACCAAAAACACTGTGATATGTAGCTAACAGTTACCATGGGTGCAGAGATCAGTTTTGCTTCCATCTAGACTAGTCTTTTGCAGAGATGGAATTCATTAAGTTCAAGCGCGGACTTGGGTGGTACCTTTCAAGGGGATGCCTGTTCTATACAACCCCCTCCCCCCCCCCCCCCACAAAAAAAGAAGGGGGAAGGGAGAATAAGGTGCATTTTTTTAAAACAATAATTACAGAACACTGCCATAATGTTTAACCAGTGAATGCGCTTCACAACTAGCAGAAAGCTCACTTTGGTATAACGTTTCCGATTTACACAGAGACACCATGACATTGATTCAAAAGTAATGAGAAATCCTTAAATCTAAATAAAAAGCATGAAAATATTTTAATTTTATATGTGCACCGTTTGTTTATAAATAAAGCAATATAATACAAGGAAAACTACGAACGACAAGTTTTAACATAGTTGATAATTCCAAAAATGTCCATATTATTTGGAAGCATCACTGAAGCTTTTTGTATATCCAGATTTACACAAGATAGGTTTGAAATTCGAGTGACCGATTTCAGCGTAGAAGATAATGGCACATGGTTATTATATCATTTAATTTCAAGAACAGTGGATGTTTTAATAAAAAATCAAACATTTCAAAGGGCTGACTTTCACATTGACAACTCAAATGGAAAGTGCAGTATCTCTTATTGCAACAATATGGGAAAATGGAACAAAAATAGTAAAAAGAACGTGGCTTATATATTTTATTAAATTAAATTCTGAGTTTTGTTTTAAATGTAAAATACGTGGGAAAAGGGGAAAAAAAAAACACTTTTCTACTACAGAATTTAAAAATTTGCAAACTGTTCAAAATGTTTTCAAAGGCATGACAATGCATTAATAAAATGTTTAAAAGCATGGTACAAAATAAAAATACGTATGATTAAAAATTATGGCTCTATCAATAAAAACGAAATAAAATTCGTTTAATGTTGATGGAAAAAACGTTGTAGGTCAACTGTTGAATTAGATCTTTCTAAAATTGTAAAACAGTTTGCACAAAGAAAACCACGAAAGTACATTATAATGTGTAAAATTATTTTTAAAAATTAATATCCTTAAAAGAGTATTAAAATTTTGCCTGCATATATAAAATTTGTTAATATGTCAGAAAAATATATTCACAGTAAAAATATTTCTTCGTAAGAGTGAAAAACTTAAAATTACAGTAACAAATTTAATTAGTTGATAATTATGGCTGGTATTGCTTGGAATAAGCTGGTTTAGCTAGAGATTTTTTTTTAAAGGAAGCACTAGTATTATTTATAGTGAAACTTTTCTAACTTTTGCACAAGCAAACCCTTCAGTTATATTTCTTATGTCTACTTTTTCTAATTCTTGATAATCTATTGAAACGATTGATAAATTTGGCACCCGTTCTTGGCTCATTTATGATAGTAAATGTATGTATGTATTATGATAGTAATTTTTTTTTATAATTTTTAATTTGGAAAAACTTCTTTCTTCGGAAGCGACTGTAACTGGAAGTGATAAATATATTCATAACGAGATTGCGGTATTTGAAAAGCAGTTTAACAATATTAGTTTCTCGAAAAGAAATTCGCCATCTACATCATCAATTAATTTTAAATGCAGGTCTTTGAAATGTTTTAAGATTTTTTTTTCACCCCAATCAGACAACATGTTTATTTGTGATAAAAGTATAAACATATCATTATATTTCTCTAAAATTTTGAATGAAATTATTGAATTAACAAGATTGTTTATGATGAATATATATAATAATAATCCTTCGAATTATCTTGCTCAATCACCTATTGTAACACTTCCTTTGTTTAACGCGGCAGAAACTGTCAGTTTAACCCTTTTCTGCCATATTTCCCACAAAAGAAGGCATAATTAGTGTTGAGTACATAGGTTTGTTTCAAATATATAAAAAGTGTATTTAAATTAAGTTATTCAAATATCAATAAAATTAATTATTATTTTATTTTACAGCTGTATCCAACTATGCTACTCCTTACTTCTTTATAAAAAGTGTAGCTGTAATAAGGGCGAAAATAATTTACTACTCTATATACGATTGGAAAAAAGTAAATTAATGTTAATAGTAATTACATTAATTTTGAGTGCAGTCACGAATAAAAAAAAAAAAAAAAAAAAATGTGTAGAAAGGGCTACTTTTAATGATAAAGCTGATTTGACCTAAACAAGTTGTACATTAAAGCAAACTTTTACCCTGAAGCAATGTAATCAGTTTCAGTTTGGTCTAATTTTTAAAAAAGCTCATTTTACCTAAACAAAATGCATAATAAAACAAAATGTTACCCTTTAGGATTAATTTTTTTTTTTTTTTGGGGGGGGGGCTGCAGCACTCTTTGAATATGTAATGTAAAATACTACCTGAATCAAAAGTTATTTAAATGTGGCTCGACTTGTTAAAATGCTGATCAGTAGTGGATTCAGAAATGGAAGGAGAGGAGGGGTAAGTATCACAGATAATTTTTCCACTGTTGAGTCATCCCGCCCAATTCATTTTCAATCTTGAATCCAGGTTTATTCTGTCTGCTCTCATCATTAAAAAGATGCAATGGTGAAGTCTCTCCTTCTGTGATTAGTTTTAATTCCCAGCTTGTGTCTTTTAATGCTGTCAACGATTTCGCAAATGCTGGGTCTGGGTTCCGGCGAAGCATTTAATGACCCATACCGGGAAGCAACACTGGTCACAGAAGGAGAGCTTTCTCCATTGCATCTCTTCAATGATGAGAGCAGGCAGAATAAAAGTGGGTTAAACTCCCCACCAACTCCGCAAATTTTTAAACGTGCTCTCTGGAAGAGAGATCGCCTTCCCTTGGATCAAATACTTCGGATTTCAATAAATGTGTAATACAAATAAAGTAGATTGTATTTATGTATTTTAGAAAATGATTAACATTTAAACGCCAATTCATGTTACTTTTCTGTTAGGTTGGTAAAGCATTTTAAATTTTGAGACGCATGCAAGAATCCCTATACAAGTGTTTCTATGGGGGAAATGCTCTTATCAGGCTGTAAAATACTACAAACTGTCCTTGTAGTAATACAAATTCAGTATAGAACAAAAAAATTAACTTCAGAAACACCTAAGGAAGGGGCACGATCTACCTTTCTATATGAGCACTCATTTACGTACCAAGCAACTTCGATTAGAAAAAAATATAAAATGTATTTCTCTTTGCGCCCCTTTTGGGTCCATGTCCATTCCCAGATTTGCATTTGTCATCATGGACTCCAGGATTGCCTCTCCCCAAGCCGTCGGTATAGTGAATTAGTGGAAAAAACACTCAAAATACTATGTTAAACAATAAAGTAAATAAAAAACTTTCTAAAAAACACACATAAGATGTTATAGGTAAGAGGATACGCCCAAGTTCCCTGTGTTGCTTGCGGCGAAGGGCTTGGACTGATGAAGGCCAAAACATTTTTTGGTTGAAACGTGCGTATCCTCTTACCTATAACATCTTATGTGTGTTTTTTACAAAGTTTTTTATTTACTTTATAGTGAATTAGTGTCATAACTGAACTTTATTGTATTATTTTACTACTGAAGTGCGGGAAAGTCCAAGATGAGCCCCTCCCATCAACAAATGCAACAGTGCTTCTCTCTGCAACATCTCACCCCTCGTTTACACTCGGCCCACTTTCACGGCAGCGAGCGCGAGAAATGGCAGTAACAGGAGTGTAAACACCTCTCTCGTCCTGCTCTGCCATGACCTTTCTTGCTGACCTCTTTGCTCGGTACGATACCCCTTCAGGGGATTTTTAAGGGAGGAGGAAAGAAGTACAGTAGAAAACTACATACAGGAGAAGGCGAGTACAGCTGAATGTAAACGCTCACTGCTTTTGGAGCTGACGCAGAAGTATTTAAGAAAAAAAAAGCTGCAGCGCGAGAAAGAGTGGGAAGGGCTGAATGTAAATGGGGCATTAGGACCTCAGGCAGACGCCCATGAATGGGAAGGAAGCTGAAAACGATCATCCATATCATCACCATAGTAAGTGTGGTATCACATATCAGTAAATTTCACCTTGTGGATAGCACTGAAAGACAAGTGTGGGGGAACTCGGAGAAGATTTTTGCCTAAGGCAGCAGTTCTCAACCTTTTAACGTCGCTCCCCCCAACAAAGGCTAATTTGCGGTGGTGCCCCCCCCCTCACATTTTTCAGCATACATTCAGTTTTTTAATCTTCAAAAATTAACATTTAGTCTGAACTAATAATGCATTAATGCAGTGTATTGCAGTTTAAAATTGCATATTTATTAACCCTTAGGCCGTTCAGTTTTCCCCTTCCATATCTTCCCTAGCGTTGTCTTCCCCCCCCCCCCCCTCCAAAGCGTGCTTTTCAAAAAGAGCGTGTTTTGGAGGGAGTGTTCAGAAACGTTACTATCATCACATTATGATAAAAAATATTCGAAAAATCACTAACGGAATCTTCTGAAGTCTCAATTCGTGTCGTCTCAATTCAACCTGAAACACCTGCCGTAAAAAAGAATTTCACATGTACACCCCCCCACCCAAAAAAAAAAAAAAAAGTAATCGAGTAAGACAGCGGTTCTCAACTTTTTAACATCGTGCGCCCCCCCCCCCCCCAACAAGGGCAAACGTACGGTGGCGCCTCCCCCTCACAGTTTTTAGCATACATTCAGTTTTTATCTTCAACAATGAACATTTAGTCGAATTCCTACAAAATAATGTTATCAGCAAAGTTCGAATGAACATTTTAAATGAAAATGGATATATTTTTGAGTAAAAATTAGAATAAATAAGATGATTTTTTAAAACCACGCATCACTACCTGCTCTTTGGTTTTTCTCGCGCCTCCCATGCAAACGCTCTGCGCCCCACAGGTTGAGAAACGCTGGCCGAAGGGATGGGGGTAGGGGAGGGGAAGGATCCTAATAAAGCAGTTCTGTATACAAGAACTTGTAAGATGAAACCTTGCAAAAACATTGTAGAGGGGCATTTCAACGGGGAAAGTACTTTCCTAGAAGTCTGCAATATAAACTTAAACAAACAAAAAAAATTTTTTTTTTTTCGAAAAATGTTAATTTTTCGCTAAACTCTTCTTCAGTCGTTTCGGCGCTCCTTTACCTTGGCGCCTTTGTGCGGTGCACAAACTGCACATCCACTCGCGACGGGCCTGGTTGATATATATATGCACATATATAAGTAAGTTGGTTGCCAAGTGGCGTAAAGTCCAATTATTCAACAGTTATGTAAGTACAGTTATGCAAATTTGCTCTGAATAACTTCAGAATTTATGTTTTCTTAGGTAATTTTTGAAGTATAAATGACCTGTGATTATAAACATTTACTCGCCTAGGATGTAGAAATCCCTTTTTTATCATACCTACATGTCTGAAAATTACATATATTTTTTTTTTTTCTATTTGTGTGACTAATAGCTAAACCCATTGTCATATTAGTAATATGTTAGGCTAAATTTAAATACAGCACAAGCTGTATTTAAATTTAGCCTAAACTAAATAAAATCAAAGAATTCAATTAAATGAACCAACTAAATGAAAAATAACCATCTGTTACTAATGTCGTAGTCATCTTTAGGAACTGTGAAAAAGATTTACAAATATGTTTTTTTAGAATTCACTTGCAGTTAATGGAAATCACACAGAAAATAATTTTTAAAAAAATGTAAACAATTCTTCCTGATTCTATGACATCTCACTGCAAGATTGATTCATTATACAACTGGTCGACTAAAATGGGGGAGTGAAAAGCAATTAGAGGGGCTAGCCGTCTCCCAACTTCCTGCGTACCCTAAAGCTATGGTTTCCAAGGAGGAACGCCAATAGGAAGCATGGCGCTTTACGGTCCATTTCAGTGCTCCATTCCCTTTGCGCATGCGTTTGGCGTCGGACATCACCGTTTTCGGAGGCAGCGCCCATATCCAAATAGAGCATTTCGACGTGACGTATCTGTGACGTCAGCTGAGTGACAGCTTCGCGCATCGTTCTGCGCATGCTATTTCTTTACCTAAACGTATTATTTAGCAATCTCGGTAATCCGTAAAAACTACGTGTAATCTGACGAGGTTCACTGGGTTTTCGGATTGCGAACCCTCCCCTCTGTGAAGTACGTAAACAAACTGTAGCAAGCAACAGGCGTTGGAGTTCAGATAGCAATCCATGCAATTTAACATGTATCTTTATCCCTCGCCTCCCCCAAAAAAATTCACCCTCCCCATTTTATTGTAAATATTTTTTTCAGTGTGCATGAAAGAATGTACATTATTTATTTAGAATTGTCGTAAAAATTTTAAAGCTGTACGCAAACAATTAAACTCTCATTGCAAAATTAGATATTCTTTCTAGTTTAGGATTGTGATATTTTTTTTCATTATAGTTTGATGCTTTGACTAGATAGGTTTATCCTTAGATTGACATGAATTTTAGTGCATGCTTTCTATGGATAACACTTTCTGGTGTGGTTTCTGTTGTTAAATGGGCATATAAAATTTATTAGAATAAATGAATAAAAAATATTAAAGAATTGGTTTGTTAATTATTTTTTTAAAAACATATTTTGATTAAAAATCAATTTATACATTGTTTATAGAACTAGTATTGTACCAGTGGTTGGTTTATTAAAAAAATAAAACAGGTAGTTTCTTATGTTGAAACTGCCATATGATGTGTTTATGTACAATTACTTATTGTTGCTTACCCTTAAAAAAAAAAAAAAAAAAAAAAAAAAAAACACCTCTAGAATCTACTCGTTTATAATCACTAAACTTGGCTACCAGCCTTTTTATTCTTTTGCGGTATTCTAAATTAGGTATGCAGTGGAACTTCCTCTTTTATTTCACCTTGCTGTCTTGATTTTTTCTGTTGTTTCTTCGACTTCATGAAATCAAGGTTCTACTCTTCTTGTGTCCATGGACAGATGATTAAATGGTTACACTGTACTTCGTTAAAATAAATCCTTATTCTTTCACCTAAATCTATTTCCACTCTGTTCTGCGTGTAACTAATATTAGGACTAAAAATTATTTTGAAGATTCTTAGATTTTTCGGTACTTGCATATTATCCCATTGGTCATTTCCAATAAACTATTTTTTCATCAAATGTGCTGGCAAACTATACTATTAATCGTATCTAAACCATTAATAATTTCATGCATTCAGCATTTAACTTGGCGAAAAATCACTCATCTTTTTTGACTGCCGGGATAATACGCAAGTACCAATTTTTCTTGAAGAATACTGTTTTTGAAGTTTGAAGACTCCCTCAAGAGGGGGTTTTGGAGATTTATGGCTGGGGAGCCGTTATCTCACTTGTTCTGTCGTGTTAGACCCACTATTTTCTTTGGGTACGAAGCTCCTCGTACTTCTGACTTCTGCCTTTGCTTCTGATGTGCAAAAAGACCAAGAGACTCAGCGAGTGCCAGGCCGGGGGGCCGTCCGAAGGAACCATAGATCTTTTAAGGACTAGATAGGAAATCTCCATGCTTTGCGTCGACCACCAGGTCATGTGATTCGTAATCCCCACCCTCGAGTTGAGGACTGGGTTAATTGGCGGTAAAGCCTCTTTGCGTAGTTTGAGTGACAGCTTGTTCAGCAAATAGCTTTCAAGGCTTTCAACCTTGCTGGTATGATTGATGGCGATTACGTGCGTTTGAGTTCGCAGAGCCAGCTGAAAAGAAAAAAAAAAAAAAAAAAAAAAAAAAAAAAAGTCACTTTGCATCTTACCTAAAAAGATTATTTAGGTAAGATGCAAAGTGAAATGGCGTAGCTCGATGATAATATTTATGTAGGATAATAAATATTTCAATTTTCGATCATAAATATATTTCAATCATATTTTTTAATTTTCGATCGTAAATTTCACTACATATTTTTCAAATAAAATGCTGCAGAATATTTTTGTATTTATCACCCTAATGTTTATAGTAATTATTTATAGTAACGTGACCAAAATTTCTATTTTGAGGCAGCTAGTTAATTTTTAAAACTCAAATAAAAGCAGAAACTAGTGCAATACAGTATTCTATTTTAAAGTTTTTTTTATAGACGAAACAGTTTTGTTTTCATTGAAGGAACAATTACTATTCATAGTGTTCTTGGTATTTAAATATTTGCTTTCAGTAGTCAAGGCGTCCTCGAAAATAAAGAACATCTGCTCATTATATTTATAGTGAGATCTTCACTTTGCTCCACTAAGAAAGTTATTTCCTTTTATATGTTCCTTTTATATGAAAATCGGGATAGCGAATAGTCATGTACCAATCCTA
The DNA here is from genome assembly GCA_038373885.1 of Cheiracanthium punctorium. Lineage (NCBI taxonomy): Eukaryota > Metazoa > Arthropoda > Arachnida > Araneae > Cheiracanthiidae > Cheiracanthium > Cheiracanthium punctorium. Next base: position 214,005 of record JAWZYV010011726.1, read on the forward strand.
AAGAAAATCTGTCACTTTGAGTGACATTGGATTGTTGCTTCACCATGGCACAGTATTTATGTTACTGTAAATGGTATGGGTGAAGTGTGAAGGTCCCGGTTTCGGGTCCCATTGCGCGTCCGTCGACCTAACCGTTCGGAGTTTTCCGTGATTCTCTCCAAAACTGCGTAAATGCGGGTTAGGACCCCTTAGAAAGACCTCCACGGAGGGCACCTCCCCTTGTGTGGTCTTTCTGAGGAGTATTTATAAGCGGGCTTTGAGCTAAGCACACAAATCCGCTATATGTGTTCACAATAACAACAACAACAATGGATTGTTGATAAATGTAAATAGAAAAAATTAAGTAGCTCCCATCGCGCGTCCGTAAACTGAATTTAACATTATGGATGCTTTTAATTTATGAATGTAATTGTGTCCTTTATAAATTATGAAATGTATGTATGCAATTCTGTGTGTAATTTTGTTGTAAAAATGTGAAAATAATATAATAAACACGTACAGATACGAGAAAAAAAAGGCGTAAATATTTGTTTCTAATTACTTTTACGTGATTTCTGACAGATAACATTTTTTTTTTAAATATAACAATTTGTAAAACAAATTTTGTATATTATATGGTTTAATAAATTGTATTCCAAGCCATGTTCATCAGATAATATGCGTCATGTTTTCTCATATACATTTCTATAGATTTGCAAAAAGGGGTGAGAGTCATAGAAGGATTAAGGATGAAAAGAGTGGGTCTTTTCAGTTTTTATTCAATTGAAAATCTCAATTACTTCTGTGCTTATTGACACCAATTTGTGCAATTGTTTAAATTACAACCTAAAATGCGCCCCCCTCTCTCTATTCTAAACTGTAGTTTTCTAAAATGTGTTGTCAAATTTCGTCGATTTATGCTTGCTATTAGCTGATTTTTGTTGAGTGAGATTTTATTAAATCTCATGAATGTTAAATAAACGCTTGTTTTCTTTTTTGTAATAATATTTTGCATGACAAACATTCTTTAATAATATTTTAAACTCCAACCGAATAAGGAGGGGGTGCAGAATTTTGGAAAGGAATGTAAAGATCAATTTACGCGCACCCCAGTAAAATATTTAAAAGTGATTATGAATGTACATACATAAAAATTATAACTTCGCTTTCTTTACTTTGGCAACATACTACATCCATTCTGTGTACTCCTACCATGCTGACGAAAGTTCTTACTTTTTGGAAATTTTGGAAATTTGCCGTCAAGGACGGGTACTTCAGCTAGTAATGAAATAAAATAAGTTTTACAATCATATAGTATGTGCAATTTATTTAATGAAAATTTTAAAAATTAAAAAGCGTCGTAAACAAGAAAGTGGAATATTTCAAAATTAAAATTTTAAAAATTATGGCTTAATTATGTTTAAAAAAGGCAGATTTGTAAGATAAATTAATCTGCTCAAGTTAGCGCGCCTTACAAATACAATCCTGAAAAACTAAGTTATAAATAAATGAGTTCTTATTTTAAAAAAAGATAAAAAGTACAAATTAAACTTAGGTTACTGAAACTTATGCTAAAAACAGTAAGGTAACTTTAAACCGTGCTTACTCAAAAATAATTTTTCATAAACTGTCTATAACAACCAAATTTCTCTGTATGTGTCTTATTTTAATGAAACTTTCCAAGTTGTAACTGGTGTTAATATATAAATGGATTCATATTAAACCTGGACGAGAAAAACGTTTAAAATGTTTACAATCGTATGTATTAATATACATATGTAATCATGATCTTTTAAATTACAATTTGAAACCAAACAAACAAAAAAAAAAATACTAGATATGTACTTATTTTTAAAAGAAATCCTTCATTCTGTAAAAAATATATTTCACTTCATTTGCAATTTTAAGTATATTTAACTATAAGTATACATGCATTTTAAATTTGATTTTTCCTGCGCATAGGGAAATGCTCCATTTAAAAAAAAAAAAAAAAAAAAAAAAAAAAAACCAGTCAAATTTTTACCTTTCCTGAAAAATCTATCAAAGAAATTGAGTGTTATCTCAAGATCTGAAATGTGTCACAGTGTATCACTATAGAAAAAAAAAATAATAATCATGCTACTACTATTAATTTGATCCAAAAAGTATAAAACCGCAAATGTCTAAAATACATGTATATTTCTTTCTTCATCCCTCTAATCCCATGCACTTTTTGCGGCGAAGAGCGCTTTTCTAGTCCTTTAGTGATAAATGAATCCATACTCCGTGACAGCTGTCTATACGCGACCCGAAGGGAGATCTGGAAAACGGAAAACGCCCACCAGTAGGAAATCTGTCCCTCCTTCCGTCCATCCTCCCGTACGTGTTGCGGTCGGAATCTCCATACTCATTTCTCTTCTACGTCCCTATTCTAGTTCTATGGAAGGAACCTGGTGGGGGGGTAACCCCGTGAATACGATGGAGAGAAGCGAGCACAACAACCCAAAGGGCCAAAAGAGAGACCTTAGGCAGAGTAGAGAGAAAGCTGACGCAGGAAGAGCATTACAGCTCGGCGCGTAGATAAGGAGGCAATAGCATGTCTAATGAAGACGGGGAAAGGGCCGGAGAAAGAAGGTGGCAGCTCCAAAGTGCGGAGAAGGGGGCACCGGGAGATGCTATATTTCTTGCAGGAAAAGAGGATGTGTTCGATGGTTTCGGGAGTGCAGCACGTGTCACAGAGGCAGTTTGGGGAGATGTTGAACCGGTGATATAGGACTTTGTTGGGAAGCATGCGGCAGACCAGCCGCGTGAAGAGCACGTCTTCGTGCCTGTTATGGAACCATGAGAGCGTGTTGTGGGCACTCGGGATTTCTCCATGTGTTGCTAGGTATTTGCTGGTGCTGAAGTGTGTCATGGTTTTTTGGTGGAAAGTCCTTGTTATGGCTGCGGTGACGTCTTCGGGAGCCACCCACTCTAAATGTATGTCAGAGGGCTGGGTGTCTCTATCGGCTGCATCCGCCCGTTCATTTAAGAGAATGCCCCGGTGACCCGGGGTCCAGTAGATTTGTAGGCTGGGAACCATCTGAGCAGCCACTGTCAGCTTTTTGTAGAGACGCTGGATCACGTGAGGGGATTTGTGATTGCACGAGGACAACGCTGTAAGAACCGACAAGCTGTCGGTAAGGATGATCGTTGGGGTGTTGCTGCATAGAAGTTCATCCAGTGCTGAGCAGAGCGCTAGGGCTTCTGCCGTGAAGATGGAGTTAACGTTATTGAGGGTGTAATGGAATTTCCTGTGTAGGGTGCAACCACCAATGGCGGTGCTGTCGTGTATTTTACTTGCATCGGTCGCTATGAAATTATGGGTCGCCCTGAGCGGATCGAAAAAGGTGTTAAAAAGGTTTGAAACTGCAGGGACACAGAGCTGTTTATTTTGGAAGGACAGGCCTTCAGTGACCACGGACCAAGGGGCCGGAGAGAAGAAAGGGGAGGGGGCAGCTAGAATGAGGTGATCGACTTTGCATTCGTAGTCTGCCAGGAGACTAGTTAGATCGGGGAGGAGGGGGAAGCGAGACGTCGGAGCATGGTAATCATTCCCATAAAGGAAAGACCACAGGGGCGACAATGGTCCTAAGGAGATGTGCTTGATCCAAAATTTGGTTGTGAGAACCTTGATTCTGTCGTTGACACTGAGGGAGTTGGCATGTTTAGTCAGGACGAGGTTGGGGACCCACCTAGGGAGGCCAAGCGCGATACGTAGGGAAGTATTTTGAATGACTTCCAGACTTTTAATCAGAGAGGGACACTGGGAGAATAGAGCCGGGGCACCGTAGTCCAAAAGGCTGCGAATGGTGCCGTTGGCTAGTTTCACTAGGTGCGCCGAGCGGGCCCCGTAGTGGCGAGACGAGAGCACTTTTAGGATGTTAATCCGTTGGAACGCTTTTTTCTTAATATAGTTGATGTGAGTACGGAGACCCCCATGTCTCGAGAAATGAAAGCCGAGATATTTTATAGAGTTCGACCATTCTATGAGACCCCCCTGTATAGAAAAATTCACGTGGCTTTCCCCACACCTTCGAGATAGGTTAACAGCCCGACATTTTTCCGGGCTTACGGAAAGTTTCCAATATCGGCACCACTGGCCGATCCGCAACAGGGTCTGTTGTAGTTTTCGCTCGCAGGTACCGAGGTTGTGGTCGGCACAGTATAGGAAGATGTCGTCGGCATACACTATACTGTCAACACCCTGTTCCAGGACTTCAAAAAAGTCGTGCATATATACTGTGAACAAGAGGGGGGAGATTACGCTGCCCTGTGGGAGGCCTTTGGATAGGGGGTGCAGGCTGGAGACCGTGCCCCTCCAAGCCACCTGAATGTGCCGCTCCAGAAGGAAGTTGTGTATCCAGCGAAGGATCCGGCCCTTGATTTGTAGTTGGGCGCATTTGGAGATCAGGCCGTCGATGTAGACTGAGTCGTAGGCCGCATGTATGTCCAAAGAGACCCCAAGGAAGTACTTCTTGTTGTTACGTGCCATGTGGAGATCAAGGTTCAGTTTGGTCACCGCCGTCTGGCTGTCCCTGAACTGCAGGAAACCGAAGTGGCGAGGATCCACGGAGGGATGCGCGAGTAAGAAGTGGTGTAGTCGCTGGCAGATCATGCGTTCTTGAATTTTGCACATTACTGCCGTCAGGGCGATGGGACGGTAAGACGTAGCAGCGTCGGCTGGCCTCTCAGGTTTAAGGATCGGTAGTATCCGAGAAGTTCGCCAGGCGGAGGGGATTTCGCCCGTGTCCCAGATTAGATTGTATAGCTCGAGTACGAGTTTTAGGGAATGCGGATTTAAGCCCTTGAAAAGGCGAGCGGATATTTTGTCAGCGCCCGGCGTGGTGACTTTGGTGGAGTGAATCGCTTGTTGTAATTCCTTGATAGAGAAGGGCAGGTTTAGGGGGTCTGTTTCCTGGCCGCCATAGTCAATGGGTAGAGGTTCATGTTGGTCCGAGTAGCTGAAGGATTTCGCCAATATTTCTGCCTGGGCCTGGGCAGAGGCTATAAGGTTAATGCCATCTTTAATCAGAAGGCGGGAGGAAGGGGGCGAAATAGGGCGAGAACGGAACTTGCGGAAAATCGTAAAGAGGAGGTGTCCATCACGCGACGCACGGCACGAGCGGTCCCAGAAGGCACGCTTGGCCTCTCGAATGACCTTTTTGAGTTTTGCAGACAGCCGTTTGTACTTGCGCCAGTATTCCATGGAGACCAGAGTGCGAGATTTTCGGAGGAGGAATTTCTTTTGACGTCGGAGGTTCTCGCAGCGAGCCGTCCACCAGGGGGGAAACCGGTTCGGGCTGTTCGACGGATAATAGGTATGCGCCCGAATGCTGGAGGAGACGATGTCCAGGAAATCTGGAAGAGCAAGGGCAGAGAGATTTTGTAAGGCGTCGCACAGTGGAGTATTTGTGTCAAAATCCTGGCCAAAAATATTTTTCATGTGTTTTAACGTTAAAATCATTACTGTTGACTTTTGACTTACTTTTTAGTATTATATACTTCTTAAATTATATAAAAAAGCATGTTGTCGCCAAATTTGGCGATATATCGCTAAACGACTCGAAGTTGGTTTCAAACAAATGTCTTGTCCGGGGAGTGTCCCTTACTGGGAAGTACTGCTTTTGTATAATACCACTTATAAATGTAATACCACGCGGCTGTCGATCTAACGGTCTGGAGTTTTGGGCGATTTTCTCCAGATGTCACGTGAATACGCATTAGAGCCTCTTAAAAAGCCCTCCGCCAAGGCAACCTTCCCGTGAGGAAAATAGCCGTGCCTTAACCCAGCGGTTCTCAACCTTTTAACTTCGCCCCCTCCCAACAAAGGCTAACTTACGGTAGCACCCCCCCCCTTCACATTGTTCAGCATACATTCAGTTTTTTAATCTTTAACAATGTACATTTAGTCGAATTTTCTACAAAATAATGTTATCAGTAAAGTTTGAATGAACATTTTAAGCGAAAATGGATATATTTTTGAGTAAAAATGAAAATAAATTAGGCGATTTTTAAAAATCGTGCATCATTACTTGCTCTTTGGTTTTTCTCGTGCCTACCCTGGAAACGCTCTGCGCCTCCTTGGGGGGCGCGCCCCACAGGTTGAGAAACGCTGCCTTAACCACAATAAAAATATATAAATCTAATACTTTACTTATAATAATACTTATAAATATAATACTACTTATCTATAAATCAATTTTTATCATAAAAGTTTTCAGATTTTCCACTTTTCTAAATGTAGTTACTATTTGGATCTTAGTTTTCTAATGACTTCTGAAGATTAACTTTTTCATTCCGATTCTTTTGAACTCTGATATTCGTCTTCACTCAGAATCACTTTCTTTTTCTTCTCCTTCTTCCTATTTTTTTTTTTTTTTTTTTTTTTTGGAGAGAGAGAGAGAGAGAGAGAGATAGAGCACCATCGGACCCCTCTGGAAGAAGAAGTTATAGGGTCTCACTGCTATAAGGCTTGCTCTTTTTCATTGGCCTTTATCTAGAGCAGATCATATAAGGGCACTGCTTAAAAGATGCCCCCCTTTGCAAACCCATAAAATCTCATTCGAAGCTCGAGGAGAAAGTAATTTGTTTAAAGCCAGCACTTTTCTGTTTACACACTCACACTTCAATGACCCGAAGTCACAGTTGCCAACCTTTGAGAACCAAAAATGGGGAGTTTTTGCTTTGGACACAATTTACTACATAAATGGAAAACTAAGCTGTAAATAGATGGGACTATTTACAGGACTAAGAAAGGGCAATTTTGGAATATGTAGAAATTTTCTTCTTATAGCAAATTTACATCAGAAAAATAAGAAATTACATACTGAATTTAAAATACTGATGTTAAATCTTGACTAAAATGAATTTTATATACCTTTATCCAAACACCTGCACATAATTTATAGTTTATGAGAAATACAAGTGCGTATGTTTGTATAGCTTTTGCGATCACCCGTCGAAAAATTATCGAAAAAATAAAAAGGCGGTATATAAATAATTTTTTTTATAAAAATGGTGGATGTTGGGGGAACATTTTTTTCTTGGAATAGACACTCAATACTGTAATAATTACGATTATAGTTGAAATTGGGCGCGACAAGCCGCGACACCCCTTCAAAAAGCTTTTTGAAATGTGAATTTTTTAAAAAAAAATTAGAAAAAAAAAGTTTACAATTTTTAAAAATAAAGTAATATTATGTTTTCAAGCTAATAGATACATATAATTAAAATACATATATTTTACTACAATTATACTAAGTATCAAACCAGTAAATTAATTTAAAGAGCCCGTAAAAAATGCAAGACGAAGTAATAGAAAACGCTGAAATCTCTTGCCGTAAATGAAGAAACTTGCTTTTAAACCGAGTGTTGCAT